>JARJCP010000135.1:0-256160 GCA_029281795.1 Mycena crocata | reverse complement strand
GGCCCGACCAGCTCCAAGCGCAAACGCGTATCAGCGCTGCATTGTCCCCGGCTGTTGCAGTGTTGTGGCATTGTTCTCGTGCGCCGAGCCACCAGGTATTATCTGGTAGTATCCTAAGTATCGACTTACCGAATTTTTGCACTTTCCAGAATCATCTACTCTGCCACCACAATCTCCCCCACCAAGCAGTTTATACTCAAGCCTGTACACCCATGTCCGAACCCGTACCACCTAGGCGCTCAACCCGCCACAAAACCTCCGGAGCCGCTGCTGCGCCCGCCACTACACCTCTTCCAAGCCGCAAGAAGAAAACCGTGAACGAGGGCAAGGAGGGCAACGCGACTGCCGTGCCCAAACCGGCTGTAGCGAAAAACAAAAAGGCCAAAAAGGGTGGTAACGCTGCTACAGAGCCGGCGCCGGTGGGTTTTTTCGTCTCGTTGCTCGTGGATTATTATTTACTTAAAGCATATTGTGCAGATGTTGCCACCAGTGAACGCCGCGCCGGAGGCGCCGCAACTTAATCCAGAAGCGCCGCTGGTGCGTTTTTATTTATCGCTGAGGGACCGTGCTGACTGGGAAATGATTCTGCAGACACTCGAGGCAGCCAAGGAGCCGACGAACATGGATTTGGAAGCGCTCCTGGTGGGTTTCATTCATGTCTGGTGGGACTCTACCCATTTTTCCTTTGTGTAGACACTCGACGCACGGAACGAAACGTCCAGCGCCGATGCTGCAACGGACACACCACAGGAACCGTCGAGTCCCGACGGTGTGTGCAGCCCAAAGAACAACACTCCCGAGCCGGAAGACGCGTCGGTAGGTCCTATACCCGCATCTAGTCGTCCGAAAGCTCACATATCAGAAGGACGACTGGGAGTATGAGCCGGCTCCTAACAATTATGTGCCGACTCCGGAGGAGATTGCAGCTGCGGCGACCCTGGTGGCGGGGCAGCCGTACCCCGGCGACGATGTCATTGGGATGGGCCACATGGACCAGCGATTCATAATCTGGCCGCACCCAAAGAAGAACAATGTTCACTGCCTTGTCGACTCCGGCTCTTACATGCAAACTCTGGTGAAGGACATAAATTTCTTCGACCCAGAATTCGACATCGCCGCCTGGTACAGAAACTCCCTGGAGACTGCGCTAGCCAGTGGATCCCCATACGCTGTATTCCCAGCAGCTGCTTTCGAGGACACGAAGATGCGGCTGCGCCTAGAGAAAGGCGGGGCCCGGCACCGCAGCGCGACGCCCGGCCCGGGCCCCGACGACCACGAAACGGATTGGGAGTCGGACGGGTCGGACTACGTTGCCACGGCCGCAAAGGAAGCAAAGGCGCTTGAAGAGCATAACAAAGTCGCCAGGCAGATTCCCGGCGCCGCAGTGCAGCTCTCGATCGAGGAGCAGGACCGGTTAGACGATGCGGAGTTTGGTGCTGGCGAGGAACGTCGGGGGAAAGACAAAGGGAAAGGGAGAAAACACCATGCGTCGGAAGATGAGGAGGAGGAGGAGGAGGAGGGAGGTGGAGGGTGGCAAGGTGAAGAAAGTGAGGATGACGACGACACAGCCCACGGGCCGTGGGCTTTGCGGCCAGGCCCCATTTCTCAGTCAAAGGTGGACAAGCTCCTCGCCACGCGTGCATCGCTGCACGAATTGGTAGTAGAGGTGGCACGAACCGAGGGGAAACGCGTGTCCGCCGTGTACAAGGCGATGGGGGAGACCAATCCATCCAGCAGGACGACGAATCCGTGGAACGCGCACCAGACGAAGTATCGGGCAGAGAATCCGAAGCCCGCAAGCAGTGAGTCGCGCGGTTTTTTTCTCATGCGCTGGTGGCTGATGAGCGGTGAACTCAGAGTCGTCAGAGGATTATCAGCAAGAGATCCGAGCAGCTTACGAAGAGCTCTTCTCCTCCCTTTCCGACGAGGACAGAAGTGATCCTGCTAAGCGCAGTGAATGTACAAGAGAGGTGATGGAGTGGTATCAGTCGAAGAGCATGCAGGTAATGGATAATAGGAGGGCTGAGGGTCGGGGGAAGGGTTTAGTGAACAAGGCCTTGCAGCCGTTCATACGCGAGGTGAGTTATAGTTATGAATGCCGCATTACATTCTAAAAAGGTGACATTTTGCAGAGCACAATCGCCGGCCAGAAATACGACCTGGAAATCATGGGCTTCGCCATCGACCTGCACGCCGACACGGTGGTGGGATGGGCAGGAACTCCGCTGGGACTGCGTGTGTTTGAAGCCCACAGGCCCTCCGTTATGGGGCCGATGACAGATGTCAAGACGGTGTTCCAGTGAGTTTGCACTTGGAATGTTCATCATGGTGGGCGGAGCTCTGACATGAATGCCAGGATGCAAGCGATGTCCGACCGCCAGTTAGCCAGCAACGGGACCGCTCAACCGCGGACGATTATCTTCGACGACAGCAAGGGAACCCAGCGCGACCTCATGCGCCGCTATCTGCCCGCACTGTTCCTGAACGATATATGTACGTGGGAGATTGGTAAAGGCGATTAATACGATCTGACACTATACTACAGGCGTGGCTCTGCAGGAGCGAGGGGAAGATTGGACGGACGTCAAGCAGATGTCATGGCAATGGGTCGACTTCGCAACTAAATTCCAGGTGCGCATCGTAAACTGGCCTGCGACGCTCAAGAACCTGTATCCCGCGCCGGGCTTCAGCCTCGTCAAGGTTTCAGCGAAGCCCCATTCCACTGTGATGCAGGCGATGTACGCGGATATGAAGGCTCGGTACGAGGGGGAGGAGGACAGTGAGGGAGTGAAAGTAGTCTCATGGACGGAAGGTACATTATTATTATTATTTTGTTTCGAAACCGGCGGGAACCCTGACCGCAAACAGATGAACGCGACCTCGACGACAGTGAAGAGATCAAGGAGGTCGCGCTAGTCACTTGTGAGGACGGCACTGTGCTCTCTCGCGCTGGGGATTCGAAAGCGTGGCTCACAAAGATTGCCAAGACGGCGAAGACGAAGGGAAAAGCAGCAAGTGGTGACGATGATGGCTCGTCAGATGATGAGGGCGGCGAGGACGACGAGGAAGATGCGGGGAAGAAAGCGGCGAGCAAGAAACGCAAGGCGGAGCATCCCTTGGGCGGGGCCAGCAAGCGGGCAAAGCCCACGGCATCAACACAGCAGGCATCCACATCGGGCGCGCCACCGGCTGGTCCCTCGACGCTCGTTCCCGATAACCACCTTCGATGCCGATACATCCGCAGCGGTGTCATGTCCTCCTCAACATTTGTGGCGCCAATGAAAGCGGGCCAGTCGGAACGTGGAAAGCAGACGGTTTTCCTCAATCGTGCTATGAGCTGGGTGCCCCTTCTGCCGGGCTTTGATGTTGACATCACGGGCAATGTCGGTGCACAATTCGCGGCGGCGGAACTGGGTTTGTAAGTTCCAGAGCGTTAATTTACCACGATTCGGGCGCGTAAAGTTCGCGCCCCTTTTATATACTGTTTACTTATTTTCTTTGCCTTTCACTTAGTTGCAATTCAGGCGCATGCTATTTTCGATTCTGATTTACAAAGTACAATTACATTAGGCACCTGAGTTGCTAGCAGCGCGTATAGTATTCGTATGTAGTGTCGCCGCATCATGCCCCGCCGTCGCTTGGGTAACCGAGCTCCAGTTCGTCATCGGCATAGATGCTGAGGTCTGCGGAATAAATGTTGATGTCGCAAAGCTGAAGGTGGCTTTCGTCATTGGCAGACTGGGGCCCCACACCGCTGGATTGGGCCTGGGAAGTATCTTCATCGTCGCCCGTCCGGCTGGCGGTACTGCTATATTTTCCGGACCCATAAAATTCCTCCGCCATGTCGAACTCGTCAGCGTCGGCCTTTTCCTTCAACTCCGTGTCGCGTTTGAATCTTGCGCGGCATGTGGCACTCTGCCCGCAGACATAGTTCAAGAATTTGGCCGCTTTGCCGATGCTGATATGCTGCTTCAAAACGGTGTTTGGGCCTTCACTGAGAAGGAGGGCAGTTTCTGCCCCGCCACTGTACATGCCAAGATGAGTATCAGTGCAGCGGATCAGGGCGCATCACGACTTACCGCTGAACGTAGATCCCATCTAACCCGGCCTCAGTCTCGTGGACGGTCCAGACGAAACATAATTCCGACTCGTCTCGTAGGTGAGTTCCTTCTTTTGCATAGATAGCGATTGGGCAGAAAATATAGCCGGACTCGTCAACGTCAGACGCGCGATGTTTAATGAGATGGTAATATTGGGGCTGGGACATAGCTTTGGGAGGATGTGCAGATGTTGACTGATAAAACAAGGGTGAGCGGGTTTTTATGGCAGATTGATCCGCAGCACTACGCTCCCCACGCAGAACTGCGGCGCAGCGAGTGTTTTTTTTTTCTCACGAGACAGGTGAGGAGGCAGGAATATAAGGCACTGGAGGAGCAAGAAGTATCAAGGCCACTTTGCCTAATGGTTACGGCCTCCATGGTCAATTTTGCGGATGCGTCAAAATGTATCAATGGGTGGTGTGGGTTCGAATCCCACAGTGGTCGTTCAGCTGTCTCGTAATGTTTTATTTTTATTTTTATTCCTCCAAGGTACTACTTACATCGTTCAAGCAGGATAAAGGTTCCCTTGAATTGAAGCCCGAATGGTGTAATGGTTAACACGTCCCGACAACTTTGCTTATAGGGAAATTTTCTGGTTCGACTCCAGATTCGGGCCTTCTTTTGACCGTCCTTTTTTTTTTGCGGGAAGTAATTACATCTTTTGTTAGGATTGAGTGAGGGCCCAAGCATGGCTTTAATAAGGCTGCTTGGTCTAACGGTATGGCACTTGGGAATTGTACAGTGCTTCAGAACTTAACCAACATGTGAAGAGGGTTCGACTCCCTCAGCAACCATCATTTTGGTCCCCGGACCGTTAACTTTGATTTAAGCTGACGTCATTTTAAGAAGGGACAACAACCGCTACCGTCCGAGTATGGTAATTTTGGTTTGAGTGGTTCGAAATGGTAATTTTAGGTTGAGACGTAGTAAAAATGTACCGTACGAGTTGAGGACATTGCAATAAATCAGTTGAACAAATGTAATGACTTAATAGGTGAACAATAGACAGCAACCGATAGCAGATGCACATAGTAATTTCCCTACTCCATAAAAAATGTAATGTCTTGTGGATACACCCATTATCCACGTAAACACAGTTTGGATATAGCCACTAGGTAGAGTGGATGCATCCAGCCATGCACCAAATAACACAAGATAAAACCAAACAAGTCATTGGATCTATCCATTGAAGGAATGGAAACGTCCACACCTTTGTTTGGTTCCACGATGGATATTTCCACGGAAGCAACTAGGGTTACGTGGATGTATCCACGGTGCAAAAAAAAAACAAGTGTGGATATGTCCACAGATGCGTAAAAAAGACGGGGTGGATGTATCCACTGTACCTGTGGATATATCCGCAGTGAAGAAAAAAGAATGGACGCATCCACATGGTGGTGGATACATCCACGATGGATAAATAAGGAAAATGGCTACATCCAGAGAGGGGTGGATACATCCAGGTGTGGATACATCCAGAGGGAGGTGGATAGATCCATGGTAAAAACAAATGAGAAATGGATGTGTCCACAGGGGAAAAAAAGAGAGAGATGGATATGTCCAGGGTCGAGTATTGGCCAGGTGGTGGTATATCGAGCCAGGTGGGTGAATATTCACCAGGCGGTGGTATACCGAGCAAGGCGGGCGAATATTCACCAGGTGGTGGTATATCGAGCGGGCGAATATTCACCAGGCGGTGGTATATCGAGCAAGGCGGGCGAATATTCACCAGGCGGTGGTATACCGAGCAAGGCGGGCGAATATTCACCAGGCGGTGGTATATCGAGCAAGGCGGGCGAATATTCACCAGGCGGCGGTATATCGAGCAAGGCGGGCGAATATTCACCAGGCGGCGGTATATCGAGCGAGGCGGGCGAATATTCACCAGGCGGCGGTATACCGAGCGAGGCGGGCGAATATTCACCAGGCGGCGGTATACCGAGCCAGGCGGGCAAATATTCACCAGGCGGTGGTATGCCGAGCCAGGCAGGCAAATATTCACCAGGCGGAGGTATATCGAGCCAGGCAGGTGAATATTCACCAGGCGGCGGTATATCGAGCGAGGCGGGCGAATATTCACCAGGCGGCGGTATATCGAGCGAGGCGGGCGAATATTCACCAGGCGGTGGTATATCGAGCCAGGCGGGCAAATATTCACCAGACGGTATTATATCGAGCCAGGCGGGTGAATATTCACCAGGCGGTGGTATATCGAGCCAGGCGGGCAAATATTCACCAGGCGGGGTTATACCGAGCCAGGCGGGCAAATATTCACCAGGCGGGGGTATACCGAGCCAGGCGGGCAAATATTCACCAGGCGGTGGTATACCGAGCAAGGCAGGCGAATATCTGCCAGGCGGGGGTATATCGAGCCAGGCAGGCGAATATTCCCCAGGCGGTGGTATATCGAGCGAGGCGGGCGAATATTCACCAGGCGGGACCCACCAAAAGGGCCCCAGAAATCCCCAAAACGATCTGATATTACTACCTACAGGTACAGGATAATATACTAGCCCCACAAGCCACCAAAAGGGCCCCGCAGAGCCCCAGAAATCCCAAAAACGAGCTGGCCCTATAGGCAGCCGTGGACACGTCCACTGTGGCCGTGACGTGACACTGGGTGGATGTGTCCACGGCTGGTGGATATGTCCACATGGGTGGTATTTGACCACAATATGGACCCCTCCTAGGCGCATCCTCTCCCATAGTGAAATGAGGCTATAAGGCCCAGGTTAGTAGTAGCCTGAAGTGGCTTTGCAACCGACGTCACTGGCGCATCACCCTTTTGTCGTCCTCTCCCATGTCGTCCCTCGCAGACTCTCCCTTCACGCTGGCCTCTCGCATCCTTCTACTGCCCAAATCTGGTCAACATGTGGACTCATCAGCAACTTGACAAGTTCTTTTGCTCGAGCTTTTGCCGCCTTTTTGGTCTTTCGTCTTTTTTCCAACTTCTCCGACGACTTTTCGTCACACTTTTCGTTCTTGGTTGCCTTTTAGGACTTTTGGATTTCCACCACAATAAAATCCGAGGAAGCCCAAATGCTCCAAGCTCACAAATACCGCAACGGTTAAGGGATTATCAAGTCGATGAATGAGAGAAGCAGACGGCTCGAGTGTGGAAGTGAGTCTTTGAAACAAGTCTTGAAAAAGTCCCGAATTTTACCAAGTCAGTTCAAACTCCGACGACACGTGGTCGATTGCGTGCTTGTTTGGGCCAAACACGAATTTGGTTGGTCGTCCTTTCTTCCTTTTCCCCCTCTCCTTCACCCGCTACAACGTCGAAATACCTCCTCCTCTTGACCCTGAATTCGCTGTGAGCAGTAACTCTCCGCTCCTCCAACGGCAACTCTATCTCTCTGTCCCTTTGAAGGCCACATCTGCAAGCCAGTCAACTTTACTGCAAGTCGTTTTCAAGCCTCGCAAGATTCACGACGTCCCCATGATCCTCCAAGCACTGTTCCGTCTGCTATACCGCTTTCCCCAGTCCCTTTGTCTAAAGCTGGCTATCTCCCTTGATTCGTTTCCCATCGGCATATTCACTGCGATTGTTACCCGGTATCTTTTCTGTTCTGTTCTCACGAAGTGTTGTCGCTTATCGTTCTCTAACTAGCACAACTGCGACAGACATGGTGTGTAAGGATATCCTTAGGTGTGTCATTAGCTCCTCACACTGAATCTTCTTGACGCATTGATACAGTGTCACACTCACCACCGTTGCCCTGAGCTTCGTTGGCTCACGTCGGGGTTCCTGTCCTCCAATATAACACCCGCATCCGGTTTACCGCTGGTCTCCATGGCGTTGCCCGTGTCCTCTACCATCGCCTTTTCCGGCAACATCGAGGCCCAGAACGTCCCCACCCTCCAACACAGCCGCCGCACACACCACCTCCTCCAGCCTACTCACGCGCCGCCTCGTATACCATGGCACACCCTCCGCTTCTCCGTCCTCTTCATCTTCTCTACCGTTTTCAGCGTCCTCTTCATATCCACATCCTCCTTCCGCATTCACATTACACACGATCTCTGTTTTCTATTCTCGTCGTAGCTGTGTTCATTATTTCCCATCCCCTACGTAGTGTATGCTCAATCAATATATGCTGTTTATGCCATTATTATTATGCGTGATTTGAGTGGTTGAAAGCTACTTTTATGTGATCTTACAGACAGCTTTTATGCGCACTTCACACCGTCTTTTCTCTCTTTTACACTTTTTCAAGAAAGTGGACCTAGCCTAAAAAAGATGAAACATCTTTTTTCTCTTGGGAAGCTTCAGTCGCTTTATGTCTTGAAAAAGACGGAAAAGATACAAAAGAACGACTAGTCAAGTTGCTGATGGATGCTTGCCAGTAACCGACCCGGAAACCTCAAGTTTATCCATACAAATGCACTCATATTGGTCCTATCAGCCCTCGACTCTTCGACTCTTCTGACATTGTTCTGCCCTGTACGCGACTCATCCTGTTCCACCATCTAGCGATGTACACCCTCCCTGTCCCGTTCAGGGTAATTCTCACCATCTCTGGTGCCAAAGAAGATACAATCATGGCACACAAAAGCATCACAATCCTCACACTATCGTCCTCCTTCTGCACCGTTTTCACATCCTTCTATAGATCGCTGCTCAGCTCGTCTCACGCTGCCTACAGTACAACCGTGTTAAATCCGTTACAGAGAATACATCGAGGTGTGTCCTTTTCACTCTGGCCCTACTGTGAGCACGGCTAACGCGGATTAGACGACACCTATGTGTTCATCGATTCAGAATCAATTGCATGGCTGGTATGTCCCTCGTTCCTCGAACTGAGTTTGCTGACACATATTACACAGACTTGCCTCAAGAAGGTACGCTCAGCACCAGAGTCCATATTGTCCATTCTTCTTCTCCATGTCCGCTACCATCCGGTACTCCCTGCTGCATATTCCTCCTCTGTTGCCTCGCCTAAACATCCTATAGGCATCTACCCGAAGCCAAGTGACTATATCCCGCGTGGGAGGTGAAGTATGTCTGTGCTTTCTCCTGATTCTCTAGCTAATTGGTACACCATACAGCGAAGGAAGCAGGCAAGGTCCTTGCACGGAAATATCGTCTTGGTATGTGCGTTCGCGATACGTCCTAGACAGTTCACGATGTGTCTGGGAAGGAAGCAGCGCCGCCTGGAAGAGAACTCGGTATGTCATTTCACGAAATTCGTAAGTTTATCCTTAACTAATACCGGCAGAGCCGTAGTCAGGATGCCCCAAGAGTGTTACACCACCGTCTGGCGGTTGAGGTCAGATTGATGTGATCCAGTTGATGCCTACTTTGCCCCCTAAATCACCATTGTTTGACCTGGATCCGTGCCCAGAATTATGCCGGACGCCAGACCTCTGTTTGTGACCAAAACGACGTCGGAAAAAGGTTGGATCAATGAGGTTATCCTGACATCAAGTTGACATCAGATGGTGCCAAATCTGATGTTAAACAAAGGTATGAGGCCTCATGTTGACGGGACGCCAAAAGACACCCAAGATTGAGGTCGCCGAGTCGGCAGCCCCACTAGTGTGATTTTTTCAAGTCTGTTCAGCTGTGTGGCAAAAAGTGATTTTGCATGTTCCCTTCTCCCGAATTGGCGCTTTTCTTACCCCCTACATGTCCGTAAGGGTCCATTCTTGCTAGAACTGTCCACTCTGTGCGCTCAGACAGCAGCCACGGAGGACGGGAACACAGTTCAAGGTAAGGCTAATGCTTGATTACTGAATGTATACCATAGAATTGCCTCAGCTATCATGGTTGTTTGGGGGAGTGGTTAAACGGTGTTTATCTCGCCGGAAATATTTTATCTCGCCGGAATATTTCCCTTTGGTCGGGAGTTCGATTCTTATTGCTGCCAATTCCTTCTAAATATTGCTTCATTGGGTTACCTTTCGACGTCGATTCAACGTCGGTAGGACCCGACCTCAGAATGAGGTGGGCCGGATCACCAAGATCTGACGTTGAAACACACCTGCATCAGACATAGCCAGCTCCGACCTGGATCCCAGATGGGAGATGAAACGCTGGTGTACCTTCAAGAGCATTACCTTGTAAGATTTATGCACCGCCTGCATAAAACCTATCTATTCTTGTTCAACTTATTCTAGATGCTCGATGTTGTGGAACTGGGGGTACGTTCGGGAGCACACCATTGATGTTCCTGGCTTACGCGATTTGTAGAGGCTCACGGCCGGGACTTCACTGGGAGGCCTGTGGCCAATACGTTCCGTACTCTGGTAGTATGTCCCCCTTCATATTCCTTTCAGAGTGTATCACTGACTCATCAAACAGGCGCCGCATCTGGCTAGAAGTGTACCTGACCGATTACGTTGTGTGTTTCCTCCCCTGCGAGCACCATATTAACAAGCGCATAGGCAATGTTGGATCTCCAGAGCCTGTGTTGCCTCTGTGTAGAGACGCGAACACGTGGAAGGCCCAGGGAAGGTCTGTGGCGGCGGAATGGCGCCGGCCCGGTATATACAGGCTGTAGCGTAGTAACAATAAAAATGAATATAAAAATGAAAATTTTGCAAAATTTCGACGACGCAAGATATAGCAAGGTATAGCGGCAAGAATTCCAATGTCATGTCTTGCCATATCTTGAGATATCATATTTTCGTTGGCTGTAAGATATAACAAGATATAGCAAGGTATAACAAGACGTCGTTCTCACTGGGGATAGACCCCTGTGAATTGAAATTCTGAAGGTCGGTGACGGTGACATTGAACTTTTATCGCCCAAATAGGCCGAAAAAGCCCCTGAAAATTGCCCCGGCATTCGCCGGACTGCCTTTTGAGGGAATTCTTGATGGTATTTGTCAGCGTGAACTTTTTATCCAGTGAACTATGTCGGTGACGCGTGACAACCAGTGAACCTACGGTCGGATTAGTACAGTACATTTCAATTCATTACATCCTTATGGTCCATGCTAAGTCTCGCATGTGGTTCTCGGTACTCGGAGTCGGTACCGATCACGGTCATAATCAATTCACTGCGTTCCGACCCTTCGTAGCCTAAGGGTTCGTCTACATTCGTAGACAAATTTGTAGCTGCAGCCTTATGTCTACATCGGTAGACACATTGTTCTACCTTTGTCTACCTTTGCCTAGATATGTCTACTTTTGTCTACCCCGTGTAGAAGCATGTAGACCGAATGTAGACCAAGGTAGCCTCATTGTAGACACATGGAGAGATGAAGGTATGGATGTAACTTACCCTGTTTGGAAAAAAAAGTTGCTGGTGACGGAAAGATGCCGAGGTTGGCCGAGGTTCGTCTACGGGATGTCGACACACGTGGGAAAATGTAGACAAATATAGAACATGTTTGTCTACCCGGCGTAGAACCTCGTAGCCGAACTTACGAACATCGACGCGTTTTTCCCGTGGACTATGGGGTAGAAGAACCTCGACGCCAAGTACAACCTCGTAGACGAATGTAGACACAGTTCGGCTACGGGGGCCCGGAACGCAGTGATTATGGCAGAAAACAAAACCTACAATGATATCATATTTGGAGTCTTGGACGCCGGAGTCGAACCTGGCTCTCCCTCTTTCAAATGTTCCACCCCTGGAAGTTGGAGAAGATCTGTGCCATACACCGCATCCGACATCGTTTCTCATGTCCATTCTGGCGTGTACAGTAATCTCACGGTTGCTGAATAAAAGGGGCGCTAATGTGATGAACCCTTCCGAGGTGGCCATTTGAACCCCGAATCCGCGGACTTCTTGCTCTGTATTTTTACATTCAAATTGACAGGGGGTGTGGCCCGTGACGGTTTGAACCACATTCGACATTCGACAAGGGTCCGGGGTGACCGTGACAAAACGGAAAATTTCGACAGCGGGACAGTTTTTTTTCACCAAAAAACATGATTCCAGGCGCAACCTCGCCAGTGTCACGCCGGGAAAATTGGACAGAG
This sequence comes from Mycena crocata, assembly GCA_029281795.1. Classification (NCBI taxonomy): domain Eukaryota; kingdom Fungi; phylum Basidiomycota; class Agaricomycetes; order Agaricales; family Mycenaceae; genus Mycena; species Mycena crocata. The sequence goes on along the minus strand of JARJCP010000135.1, from coordinate 244,127 downwards.
TGTGTCAGTGACCCGAGACACTTGCCAAAGTTCATAATCGACAGCCACCCCGGTGGCGCATGACTGTCGATTTGAACGTAAAAATACAGTACTCGTGAAATTGATGCGGTCGTGCGCCACGCACCACGTCCGATTTACTATTTATATACCGCACAGCGGATTGTGCAGCACCAAAACATCTGGGCTTCAATGGGAGGGGTTAGGCCAACCCAAATCACACCGTGAATGCACGCGACGCCTCCGTTACGGTTGAAAAATGTAGCGACTCATAATTTATACAGCAGTGTAGATACTGGTGATACTCGTCTGTTAAAACGCTGATGCTTCCATGGGCCAAAGCATTCATGGCACTGATTTCTTAAAGAAAAGAAAAGAAAAACTGTACGAGCCAGTGGTGGCATTCGGACACCGGGAATCGAACCCGGTTCTCCGGCTTTCATATACACTGCGTTCCGACCCCGCCTAGACATAGTCTGTCTAGGTCATGAGAGTTGATATCAGGTGTGTGTAGACCCCTGAACAGGCCCTGTCTAGTCATCTAGACACAGCTCTGTTCAGGTCAGTGTAGCAACGATTAGGCCATGCATAGGTGATCTGCCTAGCTGAGTATAGATGAAGACACACAGGGAGGAAAAGCTAGGTTCAGCTGGAGATCTTTTGTGTTGTAATAGCCTACACAGACCTAGAGAAACCTGAACCAAGCTCGACAGACCTGCCATGACCTAGACAGAAACCAGCTGTGTAGCTGTATGTGATCAACTAGACTCAGGCTCTGTCTAGGAAGGGGTGGAATGCAGTGATATTCCTTCCTTTTTCCACACATACTTGAAGCGGGTGTGCGCCACACACCACGTCCGAGTTGAAGATTATAGTGTGCACCTATTTACGAGAGGCAGGTTTGAGCTCCGTGCTTCGAGTTATCGCGTACAAAAGAGCGTCTGAATCCTACCTAAGCAGTCGAGGGGAGGATAGCCTCAACAATATACATCGACAAATCGGCGTGCAAAAGCAGCAAGACGTGGATCCGTGGAACTGAGGAAGAGAGAATTATGGCCAGCACCATATATATTCAATTCGCCTCAAAATTTTGGAATGAAGTGAGATGCTGATGCTGTCAAGGACAGAAATGATGTCCTGAGGAGCCCAAATCGGTCGCATCGTTAGTGTACTGTATGTGACCGGGTACTGGGCCACCTTAGCATTTTCACTACTGTCGAAGGAACAGGTGCTATTCAACCCGTCCTAAAGTCCACAATATCGACGGTGCACCTCCTAAGAATGTCCTAAATAATCCTGGTGAATTTACACCACCTTTTGACATCTCCACGAATTTCTTTTGACAGGGCGGCCCGAAAAGGCAATTGACGGGGTACTGGGCCACCAGTCCTAACTCGACGCTCTCGTTTGGAATGGGACCGCGGTGCACTTTACATCATATAAGATGGTCCGCTGGACAAACCGGCACATGTTCCCGATACATCTGAGCCATCGCAGGGTAGTACACAATCATATTTATAACCCGGTACCAGCCACAAAATCGACTTTTTGGCTGGTACAATTACTGTGCAAGGAACAAACGAGATGGAAGTCCAGAATAAGGTGCAGGAAGCTTCACAGGGAGGATATGAACGTACCTGAGTGCCCATCCCCACAACTTAATATAGCTGGTTCCTCCAAAAAAAATGTCTTTCTCTGGACCATGCAAAATGCCTGTTTTCCGGTATCGGACAGTGGTGGGAGCGAAGGAAAATAGCAAGAGGACTGAAAAGCATCTAGGATTCATGAAAACATGGCTGTAATGGCCCAGATTGAGTGCCGGCATTCTGCGATTCCCGGCTGTCTTGATATACGGGTGGTTAAATTGGGCGGCTGGGGATCAGACCAAGCCCAAAGACAAGGTTCTAGCAGACGGAATGGTGAAGGTACATGAGCAAATGGACTTCAGGTCGAATGCGACGGTTCTTGTGAGTACATAAAGCACTTAAACTGGAGAATCGGCGACAGATTGAGGAAGAAACGAGCAAAACAAGTGCGGCTTCCCGGTGCGGAGCTAAGAAAATGATGTTCTCACCCTTCGGCCCGCTGTCAAACAGCGCACAGCTTTTGATCGACTTATCCATTTCCGTCCAAATTTGGTGTGGACCACCGTCTGAGGTTCCATTGCCTCCCCCAAGACCCATAATGCCGATAATCTCATCCTATGAAGACTTATTGACCAAATGGCCCACTACCTAGTGTGGCCCACTACCTAGTCACATACAGTACAGGAGAAAAATATCGAACACACACGGAACTCGGACGCCGGGAATCGAACCTGGACTTCCTGCTTGGACATCAATAATTTCGCAGATAAAGCGGGTATGCACCACGCACCACGTCCGTTGCAGTTCCTGTATTCCCTAGAGGTTTAATTCTGTAGCATCAGGACATTTGGGTTGAATGGGAGGTGGAAGGGAGTCAGGCTTTTTTCTGGTGTACGGCACGTCTGCTCATCTCTATTGAATGAACGAGACCTACCATGCTCGCATCCGATCTCTTTCAGAATACATTGGTTTAATGGATAATTAAGACGAACAAAAAGTTACAGAGAACCCAATCATTCGGACGCCAGGAATTGAACCCGGTTCTCCCGCTTTCACTTGCAATTTTGATTTGTAGTTAGAGCGGGTGTGCACCAAGCACCATGTCCGAGTTGAAATTTACACCGTGCGCTGGAGTAGAAGAGGCAGGTTTGCATCAATTCAGAGAATGCTTGAACACGAATGAGGGTCACAACACTGGTTTCAAAGAAGAAGAAGAAGAATAATAATAAACTCACGGCCTAGCCAGTCATTCGGACGCCAGGAAGCCGGCCTCCCTGAACAGATGGTTACGGTGCTAGTTCTTCTTGTTGAAGGGCGTTCTTTGAAAAAAAAGAAAAAAGCGACTACAAGCCAAGCCAGTCAGACGCCGGGAATCGAACCCGGTCCTCCCGCTTACATATTCTTGTGAATTTTTACGTTCAGTCGAAGCGGGTGTGCGCCATGCACCACGTCCGACGTCATGGCTATATTTTGCAGTCATTCAATCATGTGTACCAAGAGGCCGGGCTTGGAGGCGAGACAGCCACTGTTCATGCAAGTGTTGGTCGCCGTGCTGGAACTTTTTTTTTTTTTTCTTTTTCTTTTCTTTTTGAGGAAGAAAAAACGGGCAGGGTGAAAGTGCCGCTTTGACATTGTAAGTACCGTTTACTGCCGCGGCAAAAAATCCAACTGCCGCTTCACTGCCGCTTCACTGCCGCATGACTGCCGCATGCTTGAAATTTCTGTCACACTGCCGCTCTGTCACGCATTTATTGCCGCAGCGACATATTCTGAACTGCCACCGCCACTCGTAACGGTCGACACCATGCGAGTTGCAAATTATTTCAATACTGTGGATGATCTTCCCTCAGGTTCAATACCCTTTAATTATCCAATACAACTTGAATCGGTTTTGAAACGACAAAGTAAGTACAAGTATAATAATTTTGTATTTATGAACCGTAGTTGTCGATTTAGGTCGAAAGATTCCGTGTATCTTTCCATCAATATGTTCCTGTCCTGGGGGACATTCTTCATGGTCTTCAGCAAACTCGGGGACATTTTTTCTGCCGATGCGGCCGATAGCCGACTCAATGTTATGCAATTACTCGGAAGAGCATCAAGACTACTGTAGTATTTCGACCAAGTATTCAGGGCATGTCACGAGTCACTGCAAGTATTCATTTTTATAGGTCTTCATTCTGGCGGCTTAATTGTCACCACCAAAAAAGTATTCATTTTTGCCGAAGTATTCATTTTGCCAAGCAGGCTTGAGCAGAGCCAGAAGGAGCCCGAGAAGATGATGGGGACTACAGAAATTTCGGTTCACCTGCCCGGAACATTGCGGTGATTTCTTTGTGGTATTTACAGTCGCTTGTCTGCTCAGTGTTCACTTGTCTGAGTACGCGAGGTAATAAACCGCAGCGGCTATCAACCTTTTCAGAGTATGCGCCGTGCAGTACGAGATACATATGACATTTTTTTTGAAAAAGACATACCACTACATATTCCTCTCACCGACCTCGCAATGAGTGAAGAGATGCCTTTCAGCATATCTGACTGGATTGGCCACGACAAAAGGATGGCTTCCGCGCCACCCCGAGTCCACAAAATTGCTCGCGAAATATTTTCCCTTCCCCAGTCCCTCCAGTACGAACTTCTGCCCTCGCCGATGCTTTCTATCGCAAAAATTGTCAACTATGTTGTACCTCTCGAGTTCGTTTCAAACGGTCCCGCCCCCGAGCTTTCCCAGTATTTCAGTAAAACTGCACCTGATCCCTTCGACTCGACAACAATCTCTCGCTTGCACCGTCTTCCCATTCCGGCAGAGAAGACCATTCGGAAGCTTGTCGAGACCAGTCGCCAGAAATGGCTTGACGGTTATCAATCCGTCATGTATAGTCATCTCGCTGGGGGTGTCATAACGCACTTCCCATTGTGGGTACTGACATACTGGAACGAGATCCTTGATTTCAAGCGGGATGTGCGCACGCACTGGGTTACTTCCTCCGACTGGCTCGCAAAGCAGAAGAAGCTGTCCAGAAAAGATCCGGAGCGGGCGGCACTTGTGGAAGAGGCAGAACTGATCCTCAGTATGATGCCGTGGGCGTTTTCGAAGCCACAGGGCTTGTCGGACACGGAGCCTTTCCACAACCTCTGGCGGTTTCTCGGTCCGAATTGGTTGTCGGGCTCGAATCAAAATGATATGCTGGAGCTCTTGCGTCAGTACGTTGCCAGCGATCCGATATTGGCGCGAAAATTCCGCATCCAGGGAACTTCCCTCGGTCCGAAAATCCTCGAAGCGTACGAGGCCGGTGCAGAGGCGTACAAGAAAGCACAGAGCTTCCGCTGGATTCGCGATCTTGCCAGCGACATCATCCGGAATCAAGCCGCGCTGATCACCACAACCCATTTGGGTGAGATCGATGACCAACCTCATTGGGTTTCTCTCGTCTTCGACATGTCGCAGCCGGAGCATCAAGTCCTGTACGGCGACTCGTTTGGGCAACCCATTCCACCAGCGTTGCTTACAGCTTGCCGTTGGTGGATCAGCCAGCACACGGACACATCCTTGGTACTCGACAAGCTCCCGATGGGTCCACAGACCGATGGATTCTCGTGCGGGATGTTGGCGGACAATGGCCAGCAGCATTTTGTGGACCCAAAAATACCCTTGAGCCCGCGTGGCGTCAATTTTGCGATTGCACGGCTCCAAGCCTTCAATAAAATCGGACGGTGGTGCCTTGAGAGGGTGAGTGCGCTGACCGAACCTGGATTTAATGCTTATCGTTTGCGTTGCAGCTCGAGATTGCTCGGGCACTTGCCATTGCGGAAGACGAAGACTCGGATGACTTCTCGGATCCTAACACGGCCACACACACAGCCACTCAGACCCATCTCGACACCGACAGCAGCGACGACGACACAAACGGCCACCTACTGCTTCGAAGCACTGCTAAGGATGCGAAGTTTACATTCAAATCCCCCCTCCCCGATGGCTCCCCGCCTACTTCCGATGCTCCGACCACCGCAGGCATAAAACGCCGTAAAGGACATCCGGACGCTCCTACGCCCTCACCGAGCCCGCAGAAGCACCGTATCTATAAACGAGGGCCGGCCAACGATGCTACACCCCCTCCTCGTCTTTCTTTTACTCCCGTGGCTGCACCCTCTCGCCGCCGACGCTCTGGCGATGTTTTTGGGCCCACTCAGCGCCATACATCGTGCGACGGCTACAGCGCCGACTTCGACGAAGAAAACGACGATGTGGATGCCGATACAATGTGGGGAGCTACGGACGATGCCCCCATACCGCCTGAGACGCAAATCGATGCGCTAGAAGACTCAGAGCCCGATACCTCCGCTTCCAGTGAGGCAGCAATGGATGTGGCGGATATGGATGATCTGCCCGCACTCGTGGATGTGGATGTCAGCGGCGACGAGGATGATGACGAAGACGAGAGCAGTGACGAGGAGACTGGCCGACCCGTCCCAACGGCCCAGGAAGATGTCCCAAAAATCTCCAGCACTGCAAAACCGAAGATTACGATGTACTGGCGCGTGGAGACGGCAGAAGAGAAGGCAACTCGGAGGGAGCGTGAGGTACGCGAGTATAGCGAGCTGGCGGAGGAGAATCGTCTGCGGGAGGTACAGGCGAGCCGAATGAAGGCAGCGCGGAAGCGGGCCGACGCGACGGAGCGTATGCGACTGTTCCGCGAGCGGGAGCACCAGGAGAAGCTGGCGAACGGCTGGGTCCCAGGACAGAAGCGAGTGAGTACCGTCTCGCTCTGTCTTTCGAGATATCGCTAACGGTACGGTCATAGAAACGCGTTGAGCTTGTAGACGTCGACGACACCGGCACCAGTAGTGGAATCACCATGGCAGAACTCACCCGTCCACGCCGGCAATTCAAGGAGGATTCCAAAAGCGGCAAGAAGGCCTGCGGGCGAAAGCAGAAGGAGAAGAATCAGAAGAAGGACTCAAAACTCACCAACTGGTTCCACCCACTGCTCTGGCCCCAGATCGTCACCGCCGCCGCGCGAGCCGGGAAGCCCTGGAAGCCTACGGCGATTTTGAGGGAAGCCCGCAAGCTGAATGCCGGCGCCTTTTGGAGGCTTTCGTCTCAGGTGATCGGGACGTGGATGGATAAAGAGGCGAAGGCTCGCGGGGTTTCGAAGTGGAGTGAGGCGGTGCTGAAGAACGTGGAGAAGGGGAAGGGGAACTCGCCTGGTGGCCACTCGACTCGAACGGGCATATTGGTGAGTTGATAGTCTCGTACTTGCGACATTGATGCTAACGATCGCCTCAGGAACCTTACCCAGAGCTTCGAAAGCTCATCAACGACCACCTCACCTCTCTCCGCAACGCTGGTGTAGCATTGACGCTGCTCAGCATCCGCGCGCTCATGGTCGCTCGGATTCAGACGGGTGCTCCCGAGCTCTTCACACGCACTATGGGCTCGGACGGCAGCAAGTTTCGCTGCTCGGAAGCCTTCGTCCGCCGGTACCTCCGCAATACCCTTAACTGGAGCGAGCGTTGTGCCACGAAGGCGGCTCAGAAGCTTCCAAAAAACCACGAGGAGGTCCTTGACAACGCCTTCCTCCGGGAGGCGTACGTTATTCGCGACTACGCTGTCCCTGCGGCGCTGCGCGTCAACACCGACCAGACGCAGATCGTATACCAGCAAGGGGCGGGCAGGACGTGGAACGAGCGGGGGGCGAAGCAAGTCGCAACGGTCGGACAGGAGGAGAAGCGTGCCTTTACGTTGGTACCCTCCATCTCCGCCAGCGGCGTATTACTACACATGCAGGGGGTTTTTACCGGCAAAACGAATCAATCGTTGCCGCTGGGCTCGATACACTATGAGGAGGCTATCGCCCTCGGGTACCAGCTCGTTTTTTCGGGCACGGGCACGTACTGGTCGAATCACGACACCATGCACCTGCTTGTAGATACCATTATCGCCCCGTACTTCGAAGAGACAAAGAAGCGGCTCGGTCTCCCACCAACGCAGATCTCCATTTGGAAGATCGACTGCTGGTCGGTGCACAAGTCTGAAGCCTTTCGGAACTGGATGAAGAAGAACCACCCCACCATCATCCTCCTCTTTGTGCCGGGCGGTTGTACCAGCGTCGCGCAGCCGCTCGATGTCGGGATACAGCGAGTATTGAAGCTGAGTGTCAAGCGCTCTGCTCATCGTGATATTGTCGAAGAGGCGCTTAGCCAGATGGAGGCGGGGAAGGATTCAGCCGAAATTCGGCTCGACACCACCGTCGGCGTCCTACGCGATCGCTCAGTGGGCTGGATTGTACAGGCCATAAAGGATATAAGTGATCCTGCACTTATCATGAAGGTATATATTTTGTCTTCCAAATATTGCCGTTTTTTGACTAACTGTTGTATTTAGTCCTTCGAAATGTGCCGCGCGGGAGAGTACAACCTCTCTCACGCCAGCCTCACATCTGTCGACGCTTTGGCAAGACTACGTCGCCTCCCTATGGAAAACCCGGCTCTGTATGCGGAGCTTTCACAGAATGCCGCTGTCGCCCCGTTTGCCGCTGGAGACGAGGAAGAGGAACCATTCCTCGATGTCGATGTCTACGACGATAGCGACATCCCGCTGGACGTCATTTCCAATATGTTCATCTCGGGCGCTTCTTCGATTGGACCCACTTTTGCTGTCGGGGAGTCAGGCGGTCTTGTTCGGTCAGGGGATGCAGAGAAATCGGATGCGGAGCCGGACGATGATGCTCCTGTGGAGCCTGTTGTGCTTGGTCGCGGTCACCGCAAGAAGATTGGTAATAAGCACTACCGTGCTGCACTGTGGGAGGAACATTAGTGTCATTTTTTCGCGAGATTTTTTGCAAAATTTGAATAGCTCAAAAACGCTTTTTAAGCCCTTTTACGACTTCGAAAATTTTGGTCTTCATTCTCAGATGTCACCGTCACCGAGACCAAAAGTATTCAATTCAGAGGGCCGCGTCACGCGTCACCTGAATACTTGGTCGAAATACTACAGTAAATTGTGTGTAGCTTCATTGAAGAAGGCAATCAGAGCGTCTCCTGCATACTAGAACCTTGAATGGTACAAAGGAATGAAATGGTACGCTAATCTCGACATTTTTAGGTGCATGGCTGAAATTTTTGTCGTCAGTACAATCAATCGCCGCAGTGGCTGTGTTGCCGCGTTGAACACGACCATGGTTGGATTTTACTAAGGCCCAGAATAGCAACAATCAACGATGTCGGGATTGGAGATGATGATAAGACGTTGCTGGAACAATGCCACAGTAGTGCTGCATTGCCGAGTGCGAGTGCTGCATGAGTACCGCAAGACTGCCGCTGGCTTGAACAATGACTGCCGCATACATGTCACACTGCCGCTGTGTCACGCTGCAAAAGTACCGCAGACTGCCGCATGCAAGCGGCAAAACTGCCGCAGACTGCTGCGTGACTGCCGCATGAAACCGCAAAACTGTCGCTGCAAAGTGCCGCCGACTGCCGCTGCACAATGTTTGTCGTTGTTTGGTTGCCGCTGACTGCCGCTGACTACCGCATGACTGCCGCTACATAAGTTCAACATGATGTCCTAACGGTGTCCCCGACAAGCAGATCAACCGGACCTCGATGCTAAGCAATGTATGAGGTCCTATCCTACCACCGTGCACTAATTTGAGAAGCCCGCGACTACGTTGAACACCAGCTCAGTATGTGCCGCAAATTGACTGCCGCTGACTGCCGCGTAAAGTGCCGCTGCATGCGGCAAACGGCACTGCAGCGGCAAAATCTCCCTGCCCAGAAAAAACGACCTTTGAATGCATATTTCGGACGCCGGGAATCGAACCCGGTTCTAACTTCTCCCGCTTTCACTTATCCCTCAAATGAATTAACAGTTGAAGCGGGTGTGTGCCATACACCACGTCCGAGTTGAAAACTATAGTGTGCACTGCGGCAGGAGAGGGAGGGTTCGAGCTTCGTGCGTCAAGGAGTAACTGAACGGCAAACAACTCAAACACCCCACGTTGGGTACGCCTGCATTTGTACTTGGTATTCAGCAAAGACTCAGACCTAAATCTAACACAGGAAGATTTAAACGACAGAGGGAGCAGACGAGAGCAAGAGCAACGTGTTAGAAGAAAGGGAAAGGGGAAAAAGCTTGGAACTCCACCATTCGAACGCCGGGAATCGAACCCGGTTCTCCCGCTTTCACTTGTCCTCACTTCTCCCACTTGACACGGGTGTGCGCCATGCACCACGTCCGATAGAATCTCTATATTTTGACCCGGTTTAACTCTATAGCATCGGGAGTGTCGGGTTTGAATAGCTAGTAGATGGAATTCAGGTTCATTTTCAGGCATGGAATGGTCTGAAACAATGTAGCGCACCACAATTGATAAAATCGCTGGTAAATCTGGGCTGGGAGAATGCTGGCATGGTCCAAAAGAGATCATCGGAGTACTGTCAGTGCTAGACTTCTTGAGGAAGAAAAAAAACACCGCGGCAATAGTAATTCGGACGCCGGGAATCGAACCCGGTTCTCCCGCTTATAGCCATCATCAGAAGCTTCAAGTTGAAGCGGGTGTGCGCCAAGCACCACGTCCGACGTAGTTATTACATTTCGTTAAAATTTGAACAGATCAATCCCAGAGTACTGAGAGATATTTGGGCTTAAATGTGCCGTGGAAGACCGGTCAAGTCGCGTCGTGAACAAGTCGTGAATGTGCCACATCTGTACATTGAACTACAAATGTGGATGTGTCAGAATTGATCCGGTCCTTGAGATGAAAAAAGGAACAGTACGAACCGCGACCAAAAGAAACTGAGGGCGATTGAAGCCATTCAGACGCCGGGAGCCGAACCTGGTTCCCACGCCTTCACTGGTTTTTCCACCTGTCGCTCAGTTGAAGCGGGTGTGTGCCACGCACCACATCCGATGTAATTACTATATTACGCCCAGGTTCAATACTGTCCCAGCGTAGTCTCCCTAGTCAGACCCAATAATACAATTTTTTTTCTTTTTGGGCGGGGAAAAAAACCTGATATAGGGTCCCAGCGAGGGTTTCGCGCTTGAACGTGCGATGGACGACCAGTCAAGTCGCACAGTGAATGTACGGATGTCTATGGGTTGGACTGCAGGCAGGTATCATGCTCAATCCCATTCTTTATCGATAAAAATGGTTATAATGGATAACATACTAAGAGGAAGAAAAAGAATCGTTCGAGGCAGTGGCATTCGAACACCGGGAATCGAACCCGGTTCCCCAGCTATTACTTGATTGACAATCATCCATGTTGAAGCTGGTGTGCACCATACCCCGCGTCCGATGCAATTGCTGTCCGTGCATGTTTACTTCTGTAGCATCAGGAGAATTGGAAGGGGATGTGAGGCGGAAGCCGAAAGCCCGAATCGTTTAAATTTGTACACCGAATCTACAGATGTCTATGCCTCTTCGTTGAACAAAATAAGTAAATATTAGAGGCTGTATCGTAATTGGCCAACTGAAAGTCTGCAGTACGATTGATCCAATTTTTATGCATGAAAACGGTTAGAATGGATGATTTAAAAAGAAGAGGATCACAGTGGAATTCGGACGCCGGGAATCGAACCCGGTTCTCCCACTTACAGTGGTCCACACAGCGATCAGTTAAAGCGGGTGTGTGCCACGCACCACGTCCGATGTAATCTCTGTATCTCGTACAGGTTTACTTCTGTAGCGCCTGGAAGTTTGGATACATTGGGGCAGGTTTGAGCTTCATGCGTCAAGGAGTAACTGAACGGTCAAACAACTCACGTTGCACGCCTGCATTCGTACTTAGTATTCAGCAAAGAGTCAGACTCGGACCTAAATCTAACACAGGAAGATTCAAACGACAGAGGGAGCAGACGGCGAGAACAAGAGCAACGTGCTAGAAGAAAGGGAAAGGGAAAAAAGCTTGGAACTCCACCATTCGAACGCCGGGAATCGAACCCGGTTCTCCCGCTTTCACTTGTCCTCACTTCTCCCACTTGACACGGGTGTGCGCCATGCACCACGTCCGATAGAATCTCTATATTTTGACCCGGTTTAACTCTATAGCATCGGGAGTGTCGGGTTTGAATAGCTAGTAGATGGAACTCAGGTTCATTTTCAGGCATGGAATGGTCTGAAACAATGTAGCGCACCACAATTGATAAAATCGCTGGTAAATCTGGGCTGGGAGAATGCTGGCATGGTCCAAAAGAGATCATCGGAGTACTGTCAGTGCTAGACTTCTTGAGGAAGAAAAAAAACACCGCGGCAATAGTAATTCGGACGCCGGGAATCGAACCCGGTTCTCCCGCTTGCACTTGTCCTCACTTCTATCACTTGACAGGGGTGTGCGCCACGCACTACGTCCGATATACTTCCTATATTCTGCACCGTGGCACGGGTCTAACCATGTAGCATCGACATCGAGAGATTGTAATTGGATGTGAGGTGGTTGAAGACATCGACAGAGAGCTACAGGAATGTACCAAAATTGATAACTCGCTTGCAATGCTGGCGTGGTCGAAATGATAATTTTCGTGGTTGAAACGATACCGCTGGCGTAGACCGAAATGCTCACAGTGCTGGATAAAAAACAAGTTCTCCTCCAATTTGGAATTCGGACGCCGGGAATCGAACCCAGTCCTCCCGCTTGAACATTGTACTCCGACGAGTTGATGAGGGTATGTGCCATACACCACGTCCGATGCAATCATTATATTTCGTGCAGGTTTCGACATGTAGCACCGAGCGGTTCGGGACTTGAACCTGATGTGCCAAAAAGCATCCTGGAAGTGTGGAATGTGTACCTGTTGGACTACCGAGACGTACCACGTACCATCCTGAATTAGGACTCAGATCAAGAAGTACATTAGTGTGAATGGAATATCAAAAAGAAGGAAAAAAAATTATAGCAAACGCAGTCATTAATCCCAGAGTCTCGAAATATATATGGGCATGAACGTGTGGTGGAGGCCCGGATGTGCCATGTCTGTACAGTGATGATAGTCACCCTCTCGAGAGAAAAAAAGGGGGGGAGAAGAAACAACATATCCGGACCATTCGTACGCCGGGAAGCGAACCCGGTTCTCCCACTTGTACATGATTTACTGGTCGATCCAAGTTGAAGGGGTTGTGCACCAAGCGCCACATCCGACGTAGCCTGTATATTTCTCATGAATTTAATCGTGTACATGGTATCGGGAGATGTTCCGCGGCTTGAATGTGGGTATATTAGCTATACATTAAACTGAACAGATATTCTAGCATTGATCCAGCCCTTGCGTAAATTCTCCCGTGCTTGAAATGTTAATCCTGGTGTCGGCCGAGATGCCACGATACTGGATTTTCAGAACAAAAAAAAAACTACTTTCCCCACTCCGGCCCATTCGAACGCCAGGAATCGAACCCGGTCCTCCCGCTTTCACTTGCAATTTTGATTTGTAGTTAGAGCGGGTGTGCGCCACGCACCACGTCCGATGCAATTGCTGTCCGTGCATGTTTGCTTCTGTAGCATCAGGAGAATTGGAAGGGGATGTGAGGCGGGAGCCGAAAGCCCGAATCGTTTAAATTTGTATACCGAATCTACAGATGTCTATGCCTCTTCGTTGAACAAAATAAGTAAGTATTAGAGGCTGCATCGTCCGAAAGTCTGCAGTACGATGGATCCAGGATGAAAACGGCTAGAATGGATCATTTAAAAAGAAGAGGATCACAGTGGAATTCGGACGCCGGGAATCGAACCCGGTCCTCCCGCTTACATATTCTTGTGAATTTTTACGTTCAGTCGAAGCGGGTGTGTGCCGTACACCACGTCCACGTTGGAAACTATAGTGTGCACCGCGGCAGGAGAGGGAGGTTTGAGCATCGTGCGTCAAGGAGTAACTGACCGGCAAACAACTCAAACAACCCACGTTGGGTACGCCTGCATTTGTACCTGGTATCTAGCGAAGAATCAGGCCTAAACCTAAATCTAACACAGGAAGATTTAAACGACAGAGGGAGCAGATGAGAACAAGAACAACGTGCTAGAAGACAGGGAAAGGGGAAAAAGCTTGGAACTCCACCATTCGAACGCCGGGAATCGAACCCGGATCTCCCGCCTTCACTGGTCCATACAGCTGTCAGTTGAAGCGGGTGTGTGCCATACACCACGTCCGATGTAGAAACTATACTGTGCACCGCGGCAGGAGAGGCAGGTTTGAGCATCGTGCGTCAAGGATTAACTGAACGGTCAAACAACTCAAACAACTCACGTTGACTAAGTACGCCTGCATTTGTACTTGGTATTCAGCAAAGACTCAGGCCTAGACCTAAATCTAACACAGGAAGATTTAAACGACAGAGGGAGCAGACGAGAACAAGAACAACGTGCTAGAAGACAGGGAAAGGGAAAAAAGCTTGGAACTCCGATATTCGGACGCCGGGAATCGAACCCGGTTCTAACTTCTCCCGCCTTCACCTATCCCTCAAATGGATTGACAGTTGAAGCGGGTGTGTGCCATACCCCACGTCCGAGTCGGAAAGTATAGTGTGAACTGGGGTAGGAGACTCGGAGGGAGGTTCGAGTTTCGCGCATCGAGGAATCGGAGAATACGAACTGCGTGCCGTAAAAGAAAGCAGCACAATCGGTGACCTTCAACCTGAGCGCCACCCTCGTTGGTAGGCTACAAAAAGATAGTATACACCAGCGAGCAGTTAAATTGGGGTTCATCGTTGATATGCAGACCAGAAAGACTTCAGTGTGCAGACGAGAACGACTTCAGTAGTAAGTACTGCAGCGTCTCGAAAGGAGGACTCTTCGCCGCGCGTCCAGTCCTATGTGTGATGTACTCCTTGCGTCCAGTCCTCCCAGTATCCAGTCATCTTGCTACATTCGTTTAATATGGTTTACATCGGTACATTCCTTCTCATACCCTTCTTTCGCATACAACGGCAGAAAGCACTACTTCTTCCCCGCCTTCTTCGCCGCGGCGCGCGCGCGCGTGATCTGCTTCTTCCAGCCGTGGCATTGGGTGCAGCCTGCGAAGGTGGTCAGCGAGGGTTCATCGAGCGATGGTTTGAGCACAGAAGGACACGAGAAGACAAAAGGAAAGAAGGATATAATGGTGAGCGGAGGTGATAGACGAGAGAGGGAGCCAAAAAGAACGAGATATACGAAGGGAGTGTGAGAAGAGAAGGGACAAGGTTATTATAACGAAGCGGCGAGGGCTATGCTCACGGCGGAGCGAGAATGCAATATAGGGAATGCAATACAAGAATGAGACGAGGAAAATATAATAACGGGGGAGGATAAGGTGAACAAAACCAGATGGGGCGCGAAGGGCCAAGTGAGCGCGGAAAACGTGGGCGAATGGGACGGGTGAGTGAACGAGAAGAGGGACGGGTATGTATGCATGGAGAGATATAGGATAAATGGCGCAGAGACGCAGAGGAGATGGGGACAGGAGATCGCGAAGAATAATAACGCACCGGTGTTGGCATGCTTCTTGCACTGGTAGACGCCGTCCTTGTTTATGATGGCGGGGGGCGCCTCGAGGCCGTCGCGGTCGATCGGGTCGAAGCCGAAGAAGGCGTCGTTCTCCTCGCGCGTGTCGGTCGAGCAGTCGGCGCACTGTAGAGTATTATTATTAGCGTGATGTTATTAGCGTGATATTGTTAGCGTGAGCATTGCAGCATGAGATGACAAGCAATGAGCATGAGATGAGGAGCGATAACAGAGGCATGATAGGCGATAACGGAGGGAAGGAGGAAGAATGGAAAGAACGTGTGGATGAGAAATGGAATGGAAGGACGATAGGAGGGATGTATGTGGGAGTATGTGTGACGACGACGATGATGTGCGATAGAGGATCGGGGCAAACGGAACGCATCACGCGATGAGTCGGAACGCATCGGCGGTGACGAAGAGGAATCGGAATGAAAGGAAAGAAACGAATGGACACTCACCACCTCCTTGAAATGGGGGCAAAACAGCGCATCGTTGATCTCAATCTGCGCGGGCGCGGGGGCAGTCTCGGTGTCAGCCATGGTGTCTAGTGGGGTATCGTCGCGCGGCTAATCGAGGACGTGCAGTGGAATCGAGTCGGAATACAGTCAAGTCTCGAGACGAGAACGAGAACGAGTAGGTAATAGTAGGAAGTGAGGGCACAAGATCGATAACAATCCCCCTTACCACAGCTAAGCAGGTGAGTAAGTGGGGGGTAAGTGGGGGTGGGAAGCAAGCGCAGTCAGCGGCCCCAGCCTTATAACGCCCCGGCGCGCCGGCTAGCTTCGGTTCCAGGGATGGTGTCATGCAATTCAGTTTCGGCGTCGTGTGATTGAGTTCCCGGCGTTGTGGGATTGAGTCTGGAATTCAGTCTCGGCGCCAGTTCTAAATGTGTGGATCGGACGGCTGTTGGTTGCCTGGAAAGCGATGAGTCGGCGGCGGTAACTGCCATTGAAGTCAAAAGCCCGGCGTTCCTGCTTCCATTTCGGTGTCGGCTACCGATTACTTACCCCGCATTTGATGTCTACCCCGCACCAGCTGACGCGGGGAAGCGGGCCATGTGAGCTGTCTTGAGCCATGCTGCGGAGCAGTTAGGAGAGCTCGCACAATCGCAATTGAGCGCTGTTGAGGCTACGGGTATGCCAAAGAATCGGAACGTCGGACTGAGACGAAGGATAGGAAGAAAGACCCGGCCGAGAGGAATTGCAGACGTCGAGAGTGCTCTGGAGTCGGGTCGAAGAAGTCGGAGCAACGGAAGGAAGCAAAATTTAAAGGTCGTCGTGTGACCTCCGCGTTACGGAATTGTATTCAATCTCCGCTTGGGGTTGGTCGGCGGTAGAAGTCGGAACGAAAAAAAGGTTCAACGCTCTTCGCGTTTAAAATGGGCGCTGAAGTCCGTCAATAAGATCGACGTATTCGGCGTCGATATTCACGCGTGCCAAAAAAAAACCGGTGGAATCGGAGTTTGTCAGTCGGAGGCCGGGAGTCGAACCCGGGCTTCCTGTGTTAAGATTCAATGAAGAAAGCACAGTTGCAACAGGTGTGCACCGCGCACCACGTCCGAGTTATTCTGTATAGTGTGTACCTGCTTATCTCAGCGATGAACAAACCCAGACTTCAATACTGCGGGCACTCGGGACTGCCACAACCACGGAGTTCAGCGATAAGACCAGTACAATGAACGAGTTGTTGCGTTTCAAAATTCACCCAGGCCTCTGAGTTCAATAAGCAGCAAAAATAAAAAATAAAAAACAGCGACAACCATAGATGTTGTATTCCAACGCCGGGAATCGAACCCGAGCTTCCTGTCATCTAGACTATGAAAAATACACGTAGATTACGACAGGCGTGCACCGTGCACCACGTCCGAATTATTTTGCTCAGTGTGCACTGTGTTATCCTACCAATAAATTAGGCTGCACTCTGAGTTGGGCTCGGAGAGATGAATTGCGGGACCTGGCGATTATTACTCGCAAAAATAACGAATTTGTTTTTGTAGAGCTGAGACTGCCGTTGCGCCAGACACAGACTGTGGAAGGACCGGGTATACTCCGACGTATGGAGAGAGGAAGAATAAAAAAAGCTCCGAAGAGGCTTTGGACATTGGGCCGCCGGGAGTCGAACCCGGGCTTCCTGTCTTAAGATCGTAGTGTGCCGGTTTAATTAAAACAGGTGTGCACCGTGCACCACATCCGATTCGTTTTACAGGATATGCACCTGACTATCCCACCAACACATAAGCGGAGACCAAGCGGCAACCAAGCGGAGACTTCAATATCACGGGTACCTTGAGGTGCCACAACCAGGCACAACCTCACTAACCGTAAGACCAATCAAACGAACGAGTTGTTGTGTTTCAAAATCCACCCAGGCCTCGGAGTTCAATAAATAACCGAAATAAAATAAAAACAGCGACAACCATAGATGTAGTATTCGAACGCCGGGAGTCGAACCCGGGCTTCCTGTCATCTAGACTATGAATAATACACCGTAATTACGACAGGCGTGCACCGCGCACCGCGTCCGAATTATTTTATACGATGTGCACCTGGTTACCCTACCAATAAATTAGGCTGCACTCTGAGTTGGGCTCGGAGGGATGAATTGCGGGACCTGGCCATTATTATTCGCAAACATAACAAATCTGTTGCATTTCAGAGTGCGCAAGACACACACGGCCTTGTGGAAGGGCCATGCATACCCCGACGTACGGAGAGAGGAAGAATAAAAAGCTACGAGGCGGCTTTGACATTCGGACGCCGGGAGTCGAACCCGGGCTTCCTGTCATCTAGACTATGAATAATACGCTTAAATTACGACAGGCGTGCATCGTGCACCACATCCAAGTTATTCTGTATAGTGTGTACCTGATTATCATCCCGCCAATGACGAAGTTGAAGCATAAATATTGTGGCCAACGTGAACATTTAACATCAACTAAACGCTCATCGTTCTTTCGCAAATTGGGGTGCATGTATGTATACCCACGGAGACCGTCCTGATACCCGTGGGCGTTGCTTTCTTTGTTCCAATGGATACAACAAAAGTAAAAAAACGATCATACGAAGGACGTCAGGAACGTCGGGAGTCGAACCCGGGCTTCCTGCCTAATTTATTCACGTCGTATCTACCCAAGATGAAGCAGGCCTAGGCGTGCACCGCGCGGCGCGCACCACGTCCAAGTTAATAATCTTGTAGGATGTGCACTGTGTTATCCCACCACACAATAAGGAAATGGAATCGAAACCGACAGAAAAACATAGCGAACTTGGACGAATTCCGACGCCGGGAGTCGAACCCGGGCTTCCTGTCATCTAGACTATGAGTGTTACACCTTAACTTGGTCTTTAGGGCCATTGCTGGCGCATGGCAGAACAAGTCTGGCCTCCGGCCACTCCCAATCAAGTAGCTGGAAATCCCTTACATAAACTTGCAAATGTTGAGCTGTATTCAATTGCATGCTGTCAATTGCCCAAAAATTGTCGTAAACTCCATTTTTAGACTCGTAATTATGACAGGCGTGCACCGCGCACCGCGTCCGAGTTATTTTATACGATGTGAACCTGGCTATCCCCAAATAAATCAACTTGCACTCTGCATCGGACTCGAATGGATGAATTGCGGGACCTGGTAATCATTATTCGCAAACGTGAAGCAGGGACGCGGGTGCGCAAGCTGAGGGATCAATTTCTAGTGGGTAACTGGTAATTTATAAACTGGGAAACTGGTAATTTACAAACCTGAAGTAAGTAGAGACTCGCAGATCTGTGAACACCCAGATGACAAGACAAGAATAAAAAAGCAATGCTATTTGCGACTGCATATTTGGACGCCGGGAGTCGAACCCGGTCCTCCTGCTTGATTTGAGGATTTTTTATCGCCTTTGTAAATGAAGCAGGTGTGCGCCGTGCACCGCGTCCGAGGTATTCTGCATGTTGTGCACCTGGTACCATGGTGATCCAAGCCATCGAATAAACTGGAGATTGCGGGCACATGGCTCACGGGAAGTGAACCACAGACTCAGCATTGCTCCTTCACGGGAATGTAGTTCGCAAGTCGGGGTCTGTTAATCCGGAGATATCAGCTCCGAGTGCATGTATAACTTCCCCGATGCACAAAACAAGAATAAAAAACCCGTCGCATTAATATTTTATTCGGACGCCGGGAGTCGGACCTGGGCTTCCTGTCATCTAGAGTATGAGCAATACACCTTAATTACGACAGGTGTGCACCGTGCACATCAGCAAAATGTTTTTGCTGTGGCCGGGATGGCTGTATGGCTGAGTATGGCTGGTGTGGAAGGTGGCTGTGTGCCACTTCGCCACACCAACCCATACCGCCAGACCTCATCAGTTTATTCATTTTGCCACAAAGTTCCATAGTCTAGTGGTTGGTATGGTCTCTTGTTCATCAACCTTCTGCATCGCCGCGCGAGTTCGATCCTCAGGAAAGTGCCTTTTTTGCCGTCAGCAAATTTTTTCAATCTTGCCCGGTCTGACCGGTGCCAGAATAGCCGGCAAGTAGCCGGAGTCCCGACATCGAGAATTCACACAAGTCGTTCAAACTCCGACGACACGTGCATCGAAATGGCGTGATTTGATGGGCAAAAGCTGCCACGTCTCTTGCTTTTCCCCTCCATCTCCCTCCCATCTCCCTCTCTTTCTGACTTCTCAAAGTGCCCCGGACCCATAAAACTGCCACATATCTTCTGGATTGGTTCTGTAGGCTGCTACCTGTCTCTAAAGCTGTATCTGGAGCCGCTTCAAGTACTTGGTCTCTTGCTGGGTCTCTATCCGTCTCTATCCTCTCTGTTTCTGTCTGGCGTTCAACTCCAAGTCCTCGGCCCCCGCAACTGCAATCTTCCTAAGAATACACTGTTATCTTTCCACTCGTCGTTTACACCGTGCAGATTCAAGTTTGTTGCGTACCTTTCCTATCGTCGGACACTATGACTTGCTGACACCCCTTTATAGATAGGATCAACAGTACTGCAAGTGTCACAAAAAATTCTGGTCTCGTCCGCTCGCATCTCTTTTTTGTATCTATGACACATCATTCTGACCTTGTGCTTTGCAGTGAATTCGCTCTCCGTTTATCGGTATAACTTCACACGGCGATGATGTTGTAGACCCCTTCCGAAGCACAGGTATGCCGTTTCGCGTCTGTCGTTTGGGTTGATGCTTATACATATATTCGCTAGGATGTCGGGTCGGATGCCAACGAGTGATGCTCCCGGGGTATCCGTACATGCATTATCTTATCTACATCGTACTACTACACCGCGTGTATTTTGTTTGATGCTCCAAATCATCCTGTTCTTTCCATTACGTGCGAGCGGCAGCAAATAGTCGAGCTGAAGGTGGATACCACTGTGGTCATCAATGGATATGTAGTGCCACAAAAGGTGTTGTGATCATTGGTGGTACCACAAATTTAAATAGTGGCACAGTGCATGTCATTGTGGTGCCACAAATAATTGTGGGTGAGTGGGATGTGTGGCTGGTATAGCGCCATACCTGCCACACACCCGCCACACCGAAAACATTTTGCTGATGCACAACATTCGAATTATTTTGTTCCGTGTGCATTGTGTTATCCCACCACACAATAAGGAAATGGAATCGAAACCGACAGAAAAACATAGCGAACTTGGACGAATTCAGACGCCGGGAGTCGAACCCGGGCTTCCTGTGTTGAGATTCAGTGAAGAGAGCATAGTTGTAACAGGTGTGCACCGTGCACCACGTCCGAGGTATTTTGTATGACGTGCACTGTGTTATCACCGATAAATTGAACGGTAGTTTTAGAGTTGAACTGCAGATATCCAGGAGTCATTGCTGTATGCTTCAGCCGGCGGTTGTGTGGGAGTTAACTTATTTGAGACAAAAAAAAGAATTTCAAGCCAGATTATTCGAATGCCGGGAGTCGAACCCGGTGTTCCTGTCTTAAAGTTCAACGTGGCAGATGTCCAATTGTAACTGGTGTGCATCGTGCACCACGTCCGAGTTCTTTGTTAGGATCCAGTGCACCTGGTTATCCTACCAATAAATCAACTGAAGGAAAGCTATTGCAGGCATCCGGAGGCGCCCCAACCACAACATTCAAGTGTAATATCAATCACACGAACAGATTCACTTTTTGCCCGGGACAGATAATGCCTCTCGCGCTGTGAACTACCCCCGGATCCCGTCTTTAGTGGATGTTTGGACATCACCCATGTTCGTGAGATGGGATGAACTATATTGGGTGGAAATTATGGCAACACGGACAGGACAGCTTCGGTTTTTGGAGCCGGCCGTGATCCCATCGCGATCCGCGAGTTTATTTGAATGTTGGGACCCCAGACACATCCATGTGGTACCTGCTCAGTGTACACAAGTGTTCATACATGACTCGTCTCAGCTTACGGGCAGATCTTGGTCCGACCGCTGGCAATACTTAGTGCTAAAAATATAACAGCCAATCCCTTAACTTCAAGGTAGTGTTGTTCTGGCTTGGCTTGGCCAGGAAACCATGGCTCTGGCTTGGCTTTGTCTGGCTCTGGCTTCTGAAAACCCAAGCCAGAGCCAGAGCCAGCAAACCTGGCCTGGCTTGGTCTGGCTCTGGCTTGAGCCATGGCTTGAGTTCGGAAATGCGGATCCATTTTACACTTCTTTAAATATCTAAAAGTGGCTGCAACTTATGTTACAGTACTCTAGCATCTCAAACTAGCAAAATGTTGAAGATTTTGTGCCCTTGTTCAAGATTCTAACCGTCTTCATCCAAAATGGGTTGTCCCAATTTGGTCGGGCCTGACCAGAACCACGGAGAATGACACTAGAATATGTGAATTTTGCAATATATTAGTACCTCTGTCCATTGACCACGTTTAGATTCCGAAATTGGTTGCTACACCGAGTTTTTCACTGCCAAATTGGACACCCCACTGAGACAGGTTCAAGCCATGGCTTCCTGGCCTGGCTTGGCTTCGGAAATGTGAAGCCAGAAGCCAAAGCCAGCCGAAACCAGACAGCTGGCTTGGCTTGGTTTCTCAAACCATGGCTTGGCTTGGCCTGGTTTCTGGCTTGAAGCCAAAGCCAGCACATCACTACGGCCTTAAGTGGTTGAATTTGCCAACCAAAAGGTGACACGGTGTGCTTGGTTTTTCTTCTATTTGAGCAGCAGCGGTTGCAAGATACAGTGGTGATGAAAAGTTGTGCACGCGACCGTTTGAGGTCATTTCTGGCCCAAATCACTCCAAATAAAATGTAGGCATGACCGTTGAACAATTTCAGGAATTTGTGAGCATTTTAATTCATACCTTATCGGTTTCGTTGGTTCAGGTTCATAATAAGAATAATGGTGATTTTGCGAAAAACAGACTTTGTCAATGGACCATGTGCAAGAAGATGGTGACTATAGTGTGAAAGTACTCGCAAATACAATCATATTTGTATGTTATTTCATCTCAGTTTCTGCGGAATTGAGCTCACACGAGTCCATGCAAGTTGGCCATTTTTGGCAGTTTTGAGCATACTGTAGTATTTCGACCAAGTCTTCAGGTGACACGTGACGCGGCCCTCTGAATTGAAGACTTTCGGACTTGGTGACGGTGACAATCAATTTTGAGGCCCAAATAGGCCAAAAAACACCAAAATTTCCGCTCCAGCATCCACCGGATGTCCATATATGGGAGCTTTCTGGTGATAGCCGAGAAATGAAGACTTGAGAAAATGAATACTTGCGGTGACTCGTGACATGCCCTGAATACTTGGTCGAAATACTACAGTAACAGGGCCAAAAGTACAGAAAATGGCCAACTTGTGGAAGGCATTACAAACCCAAACATGCATCGATTCAAACCAACCAAAGTATTATTTGGGTCTACTTTGAGAGTACTTTCAGGCTATCTACACCATTTCCCACTGTACGGCCAATTGACAAAGTCGATTTTTCGGAAAACCACCATTATTTTAATTATGAAACAGCAAAACCGGTAGGGTATCAATTTAAACGTGTCAGAGGTCTTAAAACTGTTCAACAAATATGCCTACATTTTATTTGGAGTGATTCGGGCCAGAAATGACCTCAAACCGTCGCATGCACAACTTTTCGTCGCCACTGTACTGCTCCGCACTTGTTTCTTACGGCAGCGTCCACAGATGATTGCTCCCGGACAACTGAGGGCTAAGACTAACAGGGGCTATTTCGGCGACGTGTGGGGAACTGTTTCGAATTGTAGACCAGCGCGCCGGATAACCAACTTGTACAGCAAGATAACGAGAAGAAACATGTGTTCTAGTTAAGAGACACCGTGTTTATTTATTTCGCTTGAACATGTTACGCGCGGTGTGCTGATGTGTCCCATCTTCGGTGCATCACAGGAGGTATTTTACGTGATTGACTGTGTCGACGGGGACATGTTTTTGCGTGTAAATGACATCAATTAATCAATTATCAAACTGACTTATAAGCGGGGTTTTCCTTCGTTTTCTCCCTGCTCCTTGACAACGGTTTAGTAGGACGATTAGATTGGAAAGCATAATGTATTCTCAAGTACTAGTGCTGCCTACGAATGCCATTTTCGTTTCACGTAAACTGACTTATAAAATGAATCTATTGACAGCCCAGCCTGAGGCAAACTGCGAACCTGTCTCAAGCCAATAAAGAACTTGAGACCCTTCAAACACCTTGATACTGGTTATAAGCCACTGTGCCAGTGGGTTCGAACCGGTCTCAATCCCATCTTAGCCACTAAGCCGAGCCAATCCGTTGAAACCGATTTGGGATTTTTCCGACACATCCAACAATCAAGATGTTGAGATTGACTGTAAACGAGAAGAAATTTTGCAGGGGTGCTGCAAATGTGTCACAATCAAAGACACAATCTCGTCCAACTATGCAGAGATAGTGGATTGGGGAGTGAGATGTAGAGTGCTTCGAGAAATGAATCGAATAAAAGACGAAAGAATACAGGCAAATATACTACTCTACTTATACTGTTCTACAAACCGTGAGAATGTCTATACTATATGAATTCCGTGTGTACTAGGTGTGTTAAACCATCCCTTTGCAACATGTATACTATGTCATGTCCTCGTCATGTCTACCATGTGTTTTCCATGTGTCCGATATCTAATCTTCCTTCAATGCTATCTTATCCATGGGCACTTTGTATGGTGTCTCCAAGATAGGCGTTGGAACGATAAGATTGGTCAGGAGCCTGTTTCCGCTCACCTAATGACTGGCACAGAAACAAGTTTATTCACCATGGTGGTCATATTGTATCGGTGTGATTCAACTTTGATCTGCTTGGCTAGTATTTTGGCGAGGGTACTTCCTTTTCTTTCATCTTCTCCATTGGTGGCTAATTTATTCCGGATTGAGTCACGGCTGCGACAGAAATTTGACAATCCTTCAAATAGCTTTTGATGGATCGTTGGGCTGCTGGTCTATCACCCTTCACAACCATGATTTGCGCAGTTTTACCAAGCTTCAAATGCAACAACTCCCATCAGGTGACCAGAAATTTCTTCCGCAGTCCCACTGACTTGTCCTCTTTCTGAACTTGGGCTTTAGGCCAATGCTGCGCATGGCAGGAGGAGTCGGGTGGATTATTACAGTTTTATCACCACCAGAATGCAGCCAAAATGAAGTCAGTGTGGGAAGCGGGTTTAAGGACTTTTTTTCATTCAATGCTTTGCAGCGATTCATGAATTTTGATTTTGATTTTTTAAATCCAGCCCAAAGATTCGCTCGGTTGCTGCACGCTGGCGCGCGCATCGACCAGCTCACATTGGGCCGGGGCGCTGCGCGGGCCAAATGCGACCATGAGAGAACACGGGAAAAAATGCAGGTGGAGAAAGATGAGATAGTGCGAGAAGAGCAAGCAATTTAACTGTCCAGCTTTAATGCTGAGTCTTGGCTGATCATGAGTCATCACCCATGAAAGATGAAAATTAAAAATGTACGCTGATATGAGTAATTTACAGTGTTGATGCCAAGCAAAAACAGGCAGGGAAATGTAGTCAGATATGAATAAACTTCCTTAAAAAGGACTTTATTCACACGGAAGTTACCATAAGCAGTAATGTTTCCAGCACGATTCAACGATGTCATCGAAAAATCTCGAGGTCTGGCTGTAAAATTGATGTAAGAACGAGTATAAAAAATATTTTTTTTAGACTCGTAACTACTGAGTCAGGCTTTGCCACTTTGAATCCGAGCATGATGGTGTGTGCTAGACATCTCTTCTTTGTTGCGACCTAACACCAATAATCCTAGCGGAAGATTAAACTCAGGGCATTTCAGGAATACCCCGATCCGGTGTTCCTCTGCGAGTTGATGTGTTTGTTTCCTGCCTCCCCAATTTTACCCCATTATTGAGGAGTCTCTCGGGCCAGGCCAGGGCCAGGGCATTAATATGTCAGGGGAAAATAAGATTCCCCTGAGCCGAGGAAATGGTTTCTCGAAGCTCAATTGTCAATCGTTCAACTTGAAACAAGATATGGATATTCTTCCACCCAGTAGGTGAGTTTTCCCAGGTGTATTGAATCACCGATGTTGGGTGGAATTTTAGTTCACCAAAGAGAGTTTCCAATTCCTAAGAATTGTAATAAGTCTAGTATGGTGCTTTGGCTCTCGTAATATTCCCTTTCCAGGAATTTGGCGGTGAGTGACGGATTGGGATAACTCGGTGATACGGTCGGTTCAGTGTCTGTCTGTGCGGTACGGTATAACAATTAAAGACCTACGAGTCTTTGAACTGTTGAGGCTGATCAGTAAGAATAATAATGTGCTGCTTGAACTTTATTGGTCTGCTTAATTGGTATAGAAGCCTTATTAGACTAGCTATTTGAATCACACGATATAAAGTTAAGAAAAACTTAATATTCAAGGGTAACTACACAGGGGTAATTGGGGGGATTTTTCTGAAAGAGGTCCTCCTTATATACTAATTTTACGGTGAGTCATATATGAATGACTAGGGCTATGACTTGATTTACTGACTACATCTGACTTGAATCTTGACTCAAAAAGAAATGATTCGGGAGTTGATTTCAACGCCAAATTTAACATCATCATTCATGCTGAGATTGACAGAGGCAATAAGTTGGATCACGGCACCAGAAACAAAATAAGAGTCTCGGAAACTGATGATTAGCCCGGCTCAGAAGCCTAGTATTGCTGGCGAGCTCAAGCCGTTCCGGCTATGTTGATGTGCTCCTCATTCCGGTCTGTCAACAGAAATTGGCATACATTCGAAGCTTTACAGTTCTGAGCACCGGTGAAGTTTTTTTTCTCTTGAACCAAACTCCACCTCAGCTATTCGTGATCGGCATCGTGGATTTTGTCTTGATAATCGGAAAGGCACTGGAACAAAATGATGTGTTACCGCTGGAGACACTAGCAACAGCAGCAGAACAGGTGGTATCTGGAAGCAGCAGGAAAGAGCTGTGATACTGGGCTATAGCCTCGCGGCATCCATTCAATGTTGTAATTTCCGTCTCACCAACCGCTGCTGCTAACCATGATACCCCACTGCACCGCGGAAAAATCCTGGATATAAAGGCCCACGGGAGGCCACGTTGCGGCCCGGAGTCAAACCCATCGTGGATTCGTAATCGATTCAAAGATGATGGCCCTGCCGAAAACCTTCTTTCGCTATTTCCTTCACTGCATACACATTCATAAGTCCTTGCTCAAATGAATGACACCCGCCTCAAACTTTTTCAATCTCGATGCCCGATGGAACCGTGGTAGGTGAACCAAAAAATTGATAGTTGTGTTGTTGGCCCCAACTTCATTCAACCCCATTTAATGCACTCTATTGCATAGGAGAGTACCCTCGTCCTGGATAATAACGTAGAGCCAGCCGCAGACGCGTCCTGCAAACTGAAATCATGTACTGAGCCAGAATTTAAATAATTCCATAGATTGAAACTGAAATGGTATTGCAAGGGACACTTACTTCATGGAATTCACCAGTACTGAAAACAGATCTCCAAGTTGGCTCACCACTTCACCTGTGGATCAACACTAGTACTTTGCAGCAGGATATACCACAGCAGGATATACCACCTGTCTCGGGCATCTCGGGTAAGTTCGATTTGATCCTTTGCGGAATTTTAAACCATGTGATGCATACACATCCGAAATAAAGGGGCTAAAATCTATTATTCATTGCTGTGGATAACTAACTGGTTGCCTGGTCGCAGATATAGGCTATTTACTTACCTCAGTCTTGCAAGACCCTCACAAAAATTGCAGCGATGTGGATCATTTTTCCTGAGAAACCTTTCCATGACCAAACCAGATTTTTCTCTCATACAGAAGAGTTCAGTCCGACTTGGAACCTTCTCTGCCAATACTCTGCAACATACAAGCTCAATTCTCATCAGTCAAGCCTTGGCGGAGATTTTCTGTTCGCAGTCACAGACGTGCACGGATCCTGAGGCATGGTCAGGAACACCACATACTGTAATAGTGAGGTTGCTCCACCATGGGGGCACCACGGATACATGTGGCGAATTTTGCTTCCAGTTTGTGCTCTTGATGTGATAGTATTCCCGTGGAAATGTGCGCAACCCACCAGAGGCGTTCATCATGTACACGCCGGTGTCCGGGGTGAAATAATACATCCAACAATGCTTGTGCAGAGGATGTAGTGACAGGATCCTCTACGATCAGTCTCAACGCCGGGGTGGTTGGAATTTTGCCAAAGGGTGTTTTTTTTTTTAATGGCGCCCAAATCATAAATGGTGTGCTCATCCGGGCTCTTGTGTAAAACAATCCACAAGAACCACATATGCAACCGTGAGAAAGTTTTGCGGAAACGCCCGAGAGAACTTTGCGCCCGGCGGCCCCAGTACGCAATGAGCACTGGTATCCTGCCAAATATATTTGTCCCATCGCACATGGCATATGTATTTGGCGCACATCCGTTGCCGTTAGGTTACATTCAACTCGTATGTCGTACCGGCACTATGGCGTGGCTATATCTAAACATGTGTGTCTGGGGTCCCAGCATTCAAATAAACTCACCGATCACGATGGGATCACGGCCGGCTCCAAAAACCGAAGCTGTCCTGTCCGTGTTGCCATAGGAAATTACAATGAGGAACGGATAGACAAAAACTTCGCGAGTGTTTAATTCGGACGCCGGGAGTCGAACCCGGGATTCCTGTCATCTAAGTGTACTATGATCGCCGGACAATTGGAACAGGCGTGCACCGTGCACCACGGCCGAAGTACTTACTTTATCGGATGTGCACCTAAATATTCTACCAATAAATTGGCCCGAGTCCTCCAAGCGACAGACAGCCTACCACAACCCCACGAGCTTCCGGGAGCGAATATTGAAAATAATCAGGTGAGTCTTGCAAATAATGCGCTCATGGATCGGGGCGCGTAAATCAGTTCAAAGAGACATAATCAATCAAAGGCGCAAAGGGAAAAAAATACGGTTGTGGCCCTGGATGATTCGGACGCCGGGAGTCGACAGAAAAACGTCACGCATTTGGACGAATTCAGACACCGGGAGTCGAACCCCTGTCATCTAGACTATGAATAATACTCCTTAATTACGACAGGCATGCACCGCTTTTATACGATGTGAACCTGGCTATCCCTCAATAAATTAACCTGCACTCCGAGTTGGGTTCGGAGGGATGAATTGCGGGACCTGGTAATGATTATTTGCAAACGTGCAGGGACTCCCTGAGGGATCAATTGCCAGTGGGTAACTGGCAATTTATAAACTGGGGAACTGGTGTTTCTAAACGTGAAGTAAGTAGAGACTCGCAGATCTGTGAACACCCAGATGACAAGATGAGAATAAAAAAGCGAGGCTATTTGCGACTGCATATTTGGACGCCGGGAGTCGAACCCGGTCCTCCTGCTTGATTTGAGGATTTTTTATCGCCTTTTTAAATGAAGCAGGTGTGCACCGCGCACCACGTCCGAGTTGTTTTGTACAATGTGCACTGTGTTATTCGGCCAACAAATAATTG
The DNA here is from genome assembly GCA_029281795.1 of Mycena crocata. NCBI lineage: Eukaryota > Fungi > Basidiomycota > Agaricomycetes > Agaricales > Mycenaceae > Mycena > Mycena crocata. The sequence continues at coordinate 215,080 of JARJCP010000135.1, read as the reverse complement.
AAATTGAAGCAAAAGCATTGCCAGTGGCACCTGTTCAACGTGGAATGAACCAGGCAACCACAGACTCAGCATTGCTCCTTCACGGGAATGTAGTTTCGCAAGTCGGGGTCCGTTAATCCGGAGATATCAACTCCGAGTGCATGTATAACTTCCCCGATACACACAACAAGAATAAAAAAACCCGTCGCATCAACATTTTATTCGGACGCCGGGAGTCGAACCCGGGCTTCCTGTCTCCAAATCCGCCGAATTGTAGGACATCATTGCGAACAGGTGTGCACCGCGCACCACGTCCGAGTTAATAATCTTGTAGGATGTGCACTGTGTTATCCCACCACACCATAAGGAAATGGAATCGAAACCGACAGAAAAACATCGCGAATTCCGAAGAATGCAGACGCCGGGAGTCGACAACAGTAGCAGTAGGCCCATTGCAATGTGTCCTGGCCCCGCCACAGGTACGCGTTACAATGTGTACCGAGACGGCCCTGCCCAGGGACACATTGCAATGTGTACCTTCCTTTTGCGGAAAGAGCCCTCACCCGGTGGGTCGGCACCTCGGCACCATCAGTCGCACCTGTTTTCCCATCGCGGGTAGCGCCGTGACCCATCAGGTCACCGCAATTCCAATATTTAACTATTATATACTTGTATACTCACTATTAATTCAATATAATTTAATACTAATGATATAAACACAAACCCTGACGCTCCTATCATTCAATCAGAACCACACAACTCAACGCCTTTGTCCCGAAAAGGTAAAAAATTAGAACAAGCAAAAAACTACAATAAATCACCCTCCTCGTCATCGTAACCCATGTCGGGTGCGTACTCCTCCTCGTCCTCCTCATCCAACTCGATCTCCAAAGGTACGAGCACCTCCTCCTCGACGTTTACAATATGATCGCGAACGACGAGGCCGGCCCGGGCCCGCACAGCGCTCCATTTCTCTGCCCAGCGCCTGCTCCACTCTATCTCCCGATCCGCCTGCTCCAGTGCATAGGCGCGCAAGCCCTCTGCAAGCACGGCATCGGCCGCAGGTCGCGCCGCCTGCCGCTCCATCCACCATCTGGCCTTCCATACACAAAACTCGATCACACGGCGCATCTCTTCCTCGAGCAGGACAAGCTCTTCACGCCAGCGATCAGCGCGGGCCCGTGCCCTCATCCATTCCACGCGGATATCTCCGTTCCTCACGTCAGCTGTATACTATATGTAAAAGAAACCGCACACACACCTTCATGCAGCCGACCATCCACCCCTGTATCCGTCCCCGATCCTGACGTTGAGCTATACCAAAACCAGGCAAGCTCACGCCTTCCTTCACCCGTTTCCAGGTTGAAGAGAACGGTGAGAGCCACCGGCTCCCCGTACTCATCCACGCACTCGTCTTTCGATGCCTCCGCCGGTAGCCCTGCCCTCAGCCTCGCCTTGCGCAACTCGGCCTTCTCTGTCTCGTTCATCAAACGCTCATTCATCCCCCGGATGTCCTCCTGCTTCAGCACCTGGAGCGTCTTCTCCCATTCGCCCGGCCCCCGCAGTGAGAATAGAGCCGCGCGCGCCGTGCGATACCGGGTCGAAGACGCGCGAACACGGTCCTCGATACCCTCAGTGAGTGTTCGGCTTTTCGTGTACATGCTCTGACTTTCTGTTAGTTTCCTCTTGAATTGATGGGCAAACGTCCGTGTGCGTAAGCTGCTGCGGAGATCGCGCAACGCCTCCCCGGCCTGCGCACAACGCAGTGAATCCTCGTGCTCAACAAGCCCCGAGATACACACGCCTTGCCGATCCGCCGCAGGGAGCTTGGACGGAAGGTAGATCGGAATCGTCTCCGGCTTTGACTTATCGGGTACGGGGATTGCAGGGTTCTGCTCCGCGACCCACTGCCGCAACCCGGGCATGTACGTGCCCTGAACGTCGTGGAGAGCGGAGACCTTTCCGAGGAGCAGCGTACGCTGCCGCTGCAACGTGGTCGCCTGAATGGTTGTGCGATTGCGCCTCTGTGCCTCGAGTGCGACGGCGGCCCTGTTTGTTGTTCATGAGAAGCATTCATCTGGATAGTCAAACATACGCACTGGTTGTCCTCTATCTCAATGCCCGCCATGAGAAACGCGGCAGGCTTGACCAGCAGCTCTGCTGCGCCCCGTTCGGAGACGCGTTTGTGGTCCTCCTCCGCGATGCGCCGCATCACATCTGCCATCGTCTCGGCTAAATGTACATTAAGCGAACCCAAACCAGCCGAAACAACTGCCGCACCTTCAACTTCCGGATACTCGTAGGGGTTTTCCAGCGTGCTGTCCTCCTCCCATGCCCTGACTATCTTCTCCCAATCCTGTAATTCCAACTCGTGATGTTCGCGCAAGCCGTCCGTGAAAGCATGAAATGCGCGGCTGTGGATCATCGCTTGGGGTATTGCCAAGACCATCTTACGAAGCAACGAGTTTCCTGTTGGGATACTCAGTCCCACCCATCTCCGACGCTGCCGCCGCACTCACCCAAGTCGACGGTCTTCTTCCAGTTTGAAAATCCACATAAGTCGTCGATCGTGTCCTCCCGAGAACCGGGTCCCATTACCGACACGAATCTCGCTGCCCAATGGGGCCACGACCAGTTACGTTCGACACCTTCTCCATCCGTCCTGCCAACACCCTTCGTGTAATTGAAAGAATACGGCCCGTGGCATTTCTTGACGTGAGGCGGTAAGTGAAATTTAGGAACTTTGAAGAGGACCTTGACGCCTTCCGGAAGTTTCATGTGCTCGGGCATCTCCATCGCACGTTTGGCAAAATTGCGCCCCCACTGGCAAGCGATGTCATAGCTTGACACCACTGTTTTGAGCGTCATGCCGATCAGGCTTGAGAAAAACAAGTAGTCCATATTCGAGTATCTAGCTTCGAAGTCAGTCAACCGAACAATCAAACAATTATCCATTGATTGGGCGACTGGCCTTTCGCCTTTCTGCAAATCCCCTGTGCCGCAAGGCCGAAACAGCTCATGCCGAGAGCAGCTGACCGATCCTACGCCCGACGCCCGTAATCCCTTTGACCGTTTGTTGTTTGCCGACCACAGCGCCGCAAATGATACGCAATGACTGATCTAGACTCTCGGTCAGTGCCTGCATGATACTGAGAAGTAAATCACACCTCGTCCTCGTGAATGAAGTCAGAGAGATACTTCAGGTACTTATCACTAGCTACCATATATGCCCACCCAGGGCCTAAGGTCGGATCCTTTTCCCTCGAAGAACGATCGCGCCCTTTCATTTTGAAATTGGCGTCTTTTGACACCATCAGGCGGTAAATCCATCTGGAAAATGTTCAGAATGCAACGCTAGTGAAACAGTAATGTACGCACGCTATCTCAGGGGGTGTTCTCCCAATCTTCAGGCAAATTGATAGATGGGTGTGGGCAACACCGGCACGGGATGGAGAGCTCCCCTGCCTTCGTGCCCGCAATACCAGTTGGATCATGCACCCTACCCGCCCTTTGGCACATCACCACATGCCGATACTCGCGCATGATGTCCATGAATTGTGGTAAGCGACTCTGTCAAACTCGATCAGCCTGGATTCCGCATTCAGCCATGCCCGACTCACCGGAGATTTCAATAAACCCGTGCCGTTCCTCAAAAGCACCAGCGCATTGTAGAAATCGTATGCTGGGACACGGGCTTGAAGATTGAGTAAGTGAAACCGCCTGAGGACGCTCAGAGTTGCTGCAGTTGAAGGCTCCTTTGAAGTTGCAGGAAACCAGCCAATATTAATCAGTTGATCAACGTCGGATGGTGCCCCTTCACAACTGCAAAAGTCGATGTCCACAGTGTGAATGCCGTTGTCGTGTATGACGGTGAAGCCCTTGATTTTCGGGCCGAGGTGGACGAGAGGGCAGGGCTCCCCTCCAAGGTGGCCTATTTGGTACCGAATGTGCAGATCCCGAAGCGTCCGGCACTGGAAATAATCATCCTCCCATTGCTATGTCTGTCAGCTGCCAACCAAAAATCTGCGACAACAACAAACTCACCTGCAAAAAATGCAGTGGTTCGTCCCGATGCCGCTCCACGATACAGGACCCGCAGAGAAGGCGATTTGCAAAGCAATCTTCACAACGCCATTCCGGGTTCTGTTCCCCACACACAGCGCACCCTTTCTGCCACCACGGACCGCGACCCTGCCGCTTCATCAAGGCGTCAGCGTAAGCGTCGCGCAGGGGAATCCAGCTTTTAACCCGAGCATCCTATCACGCATATTAGCCCAATTATTATTCCTTGTAAAATTAGATACACCATACCGAATTCTCATACCGCTTTGCCTTCTTGACCTTGATTTTAATCGCTGCCGGGCCCTCCCGCACCGGCGGCAACGAGAAAGTATTGTCGTCAGCCTCATACCCCATCAGCACATCGAAATTGTCGATGGCACGCTTGTCAGGGGATCGCGGCAGCGCAGGATTATACTGTGACCGCATACGGCGGTTGGTTGCCGTTGTCGAGGATGAGACGTGTCCTGAGTCATTGACAAAGACCTCCCGCTTGCGCTTTGGGTTTTTGCCATTGCTGCGACTCATGAAGTGCTGCGAAAGCCGGGATCACCCAAAAAAAAAAAAACTGAAGCGAATACCACGTGTTCCTTCCGGGATTGGACAAGTTGACATTCAAACAAGCTAACGAACGACGAGTAATGAATAAGTATAAAACAAGTTTACAAACCACTGTGAATATTCAATTGTGAGTAAAACTTCGACAAAGAATCCTGCCAAATGCGTACCACAAAGCTTACGACGGCACGCGTCTCCATGTCGAGCGGGCAGCACGGTGCCCGAGCTCGGCTTCCAAGTCGGCGGTGCTCCGGGACAGATCCGACACCAATGATTCACCGTCGCTGTCGGACGAGTAGATCTCCCGCCGCTCAACGTCCAAGGCGGCCAAAATCTCCATCCGATGCACCTCCCGCTCGCGCTGCGCCTCCACTCGCTCCCGCCGTGCCCGATTTTCTTCTTCTGCCCAGCCGCGGAGCTGCGTGGTGGCTGGCCCGGTGTCGAGGGGCGTGTCCTGGATCCACTTCAAACACCGGGCCAGTGATGCACAAGAAACCATGGACGGGCTCTTGCCTTCGCTTTGCAGCGTAAGGAAACGATGTCGCGCTTCGTGTGCGCTCGTAAAAACCTCTCCTTCACCACCAATCCGCACTGCATAGCTAGCCAGACCCAGAGGCTGGGCTGAAGCCGCAGGAGTAGCTGTCGCTGGGCGATCTGGCGAGGGCGGTGACGTCGCAGAAGGTGGAGGAACGCGAGCGGTTGCTGCTGGGGCACGGGCGCCAGGGGCGCTTGCTGGGGCGCGGCGGTCGGCAAAATAGGCGCCATGGGCGGCGCGGGACGGTGCTTGTGCTTGTGCTGGTGCAGGTGGACGTGGACGTGGAATCGCGACTGGAGAGCGAGGGACACGTGGCTGTACCGGCGAGGGCGAAGTCGCAGGCGGCGGGTACGAAGCCTGACGCTGCCAGGTGCCAGCGTTGGAAGACCCTACGGGAACATACTGGAGGTGGGCTTCGTTCTGGAGAGGGAGAAGGGCTCGAGATAAAGTACAGGGGCACGGCGTTGACCAAAGCAGGATCAACGGGGTGATCGTGCTCTCCGCAATCGCAGCGGGCATACCAGGCCGAACGGAGCTTGCTGAGCGAGTAGTAGCTCTTGCAGGATGAGCCGGAATCCCGCGGAACGGACTTCCACTCAGCCTCAGCAGTCGGCCTGTCACATTATCAATAGGCAGGCAGCATAGCAGCGACGTTAGGGCCTACCACGATGCATATACTCCAGGTGCTCGGAGGTTTCTGCCGCAGACCAGATAGAGCTTTTGTCCGGGCTGTGGTTGGGTCGGCTGGCCAGGATCAGGGAAGAATGGAGGCTCGCATCGATACAAGGTCATGGTGTAGTCTTAATCTCCATATGTCACAATTGTGACCCGAACAACTTTGTAACGAATGCGGAAAACATATATATTTTATTCAAAAGCGGAGGGCAAAAAGTCAGGCGACACTGCCTCAGCGGGATCGCCTCCACGCACAAGCAATGTCGTATGATAGTATCAGATTCAGATTCGCCTCGTCATCGCCAATATGCTTCATGAAGCGGTAGTCCACGCTGGCGTAGCTTTCTCCCTGTTGTAAGGGACCAGGAGTGCTGAGGGCCTGGTTAGAGAAATAAGAGCAGCGCAGGGTGTTGGTGCACATACCCTGAGCCATGCCCTGAGCCACCGGACTCGGATGCGTGGTTACCGTCATCCGCCGCTACGACAACGTCGTCTGCAGCGGTGGTGGAGGCGGTGGCAGGCGGTGAGCTGAAGGTATGGCTCATCAGCATTGGCCAGAAAGGTTGAGAGGGAATTTGCATGTTCCTACCTTTCTTTAGACATGGTGGTGGAAGAGCAGAAGTGCGTTGTTTGTTGATGTATAGTATAGAGGGAAAATAAAGTCGGTGAGCGATGGTAGTGTGAGGAAAGAGAAAGAAAGCGACAGAGTGAAAGTAGAGGAGTCGCTCAGGCCTCCTCCGAGTTATCCTCGTCGTTGTCGTGAAGAGCCTCCCGTGCCATCCGCCGCTGCTTCTTGACGTGATCAGCATGTGCCGCCCTGCGTTCCTCGTCGGTATATGCAGCGGGAACAGCCAGTGGTAGCCCTAAAGTTGAGCGTCGGTAGATTGCTTCGACTCGGCGACGCTCCCGAGCCTCCTCCCGAGCTTCTGCCCGACGTTGGGCCTCCCTGATCTCATTACGCCGATTCTGTGACTTGGACGCGAGAACCCCGCGGTTTCTGTGAAACGAAACAATCATTAACGATTGCAGCACAGCGAGAATAGCCCACCCACTTTTCGCGATACCTACGAGCGGCCTCGCGAGCAGCCGCACGACGTTCTTCAATCAGCTCTGGTGGATCGCGCTCGCGGGACGCCCTAAGCTTGGCCATGCGCTCTCGCTTCTTGGCGTTTCGCTCATCTCGATTCCTGCAGGTAGAATCAAGCGTCAGGACGAGGATAAGTACACCGATGAAACATACTCCAAGTTATATGTCCGGCTTGACTGCCGGCGCTTCAGAGAGCGAGCATGATCTGCGCCCGCAGTGAGCGGCGATGTAGAAGGGTAGGATTGGTGGCCGCGCATAGGGGATGCTTGAATGGGTCGGAAGCAAGAGAAGAAGAGGTGCCGGCAGATGCCGAATGAGCCAAATATATTCTTATGGTGATGTCGATTCTTTTCTCTCTCAACTCCTGGAACTTAGACAGGCTGCAGAATATGTTTGCCAGAGGTTACACATTATTCCCTATTTTACCATGCAAGTCTAATCTTTTCTCAACTTTCTCATGTTTCAACTTCAGAAGTGCGAAGTCTTGCTCGAAAGTTACATACGGGTTCCTTCGACTGTTCCCTACTTTAAAATTTCAATCCCCTCGTTCAATCTCATATTTCACTGAGTCAGTGCTATATGCTTTCTGATTTTAATCACCATTTTACCAGACTTTTTAGCTGCCATTCTGCGCCCCCGCGGCGACTAATATCACTCAACTTCAATTAATTGATCTTCAACATTGTCGATGTCACCCTCACTCAATTCTGTCTCCTTTCTGCCGAAGAAGGCAGAGGAACTATGATGAAACATGCTATATACATGTTCAAGGTAGTTTCTATTCTATTGATGGTATGTGGCCAATTCCTGGAATATAATTAGGCGGACGGGAGGTAGGCGCGTGGCATGTGCACCACCAAAGCCGTGGTGAGTGCACCACCAAACCGTGGTCAGTGCACCACCGCCACCTTACGCTGCACACCGGCATCATGCCTCAAGTACTCCGCTCCCGCTCATACTGGGCCGACGTGTACCGTGCTCAGAATGCCCGTCGTGCTCGTGCCAATGGCACCAACCCAAATCTCATGGATCCCCACGCCCCCGCACTTTCAGACGGCCAGGTCATCGTAACTTTCATCCCGGGCAACCCCATCCCTCTCACCAGCATCCTCCATCCCAACGGCGCATTGATCCCTGTGCCGCAGCCTGGTGCAGCGGCGACATGTGCTGCTCAGAGACCACGGCGCCGTCAGAAGGCCATAGCACGACCTGCCATGCATGCGCGTCCGCAGCCAAGCAACGCGAAGCTCATCCGGGAGGATGCCGAGCTACTTGCTCGTTTGCAAGGACCGAGGGGAATCAAGCGCCCTGCCGGGGAGGTGTTGGCCGCGAGCGTTTCTAAAAAGTAAGCCCCTTGGCGCCGTTGTGCTCTCCCTGACCAAAACAAATTTATAGAACGAAGTCGGTTTAAATAAAGTATCTTTGCGAATTGATTTATGCTTATACCATGTATTCATGTTCTTCAATTGAATAAGACTACAGTGCGCAGGACTGAACGATTTGATACAAAGATAGTTTTTATTTATGAGGTAGATAACTTGTTATGAGGTACACGATTGCTGAGAAAAAGCCTGCTCCTTCGGATCCCACACCGTGAACATTCGTACACCGTTCTCCCAACGCACCGACCTATCTGCATCGCGCTCCTTGAGTTGTTGTGCCGTTGCAGACGCCAGGAAGTCTTTGTCAGACTGGTGCCCATTATAGACCCAGCGAAACAATCCACCCGCGGTGTACTGCGTAAAGGAATAGCGAGTCTCGCCTTGCTGGACGCTGACGTTGGAGTGTCGTAAAAGGGCGGAGGGAATCATGATTGTGGAGCCCGGGGGAAAGCGGATGACGAGGTTGAGGTCCCAGAGTATGAGGTGACCGCCAAGATCCGGATTGAAGCAGCCGAGTGCGGTGATACAGCACCATCCCCATGCCAAGTTGGCGGCGTCAACGTGAGGAAGCGTCACCGTACACGGTCCGAAATTGAATGTGCAGGCAGCAAAGACGGAGATGGTTTCTGCGAAGATGCGTACGAGGTAGGGGGCAAAACGGTGAAGGAGGGACATCTGCTCGACGTAGAAGGCGTGGAGTGCGGGGGCAAAAGTGATGAAGAGGCCTGCAGCGCCTGAGTAAGCGAACATCAAGTGAACAATCTGGGATTTACCGTTGGTGAAACCCGCTATCCGTTTAAATGCCCAGCTCGCGAGCATGACAGCCGTGATTGCCGCATTGCCCTTGGTGTTGCGGAGATTACCAGGACGCTGCAGGAAAGGAATACAGGGTTAGGAGTGCCCATTAGACAGTGACTGGGGACGCACCTCTTGACCTCCTCCAAATGATTCGCCAGCACTGACGGCAACGAAATCTCCACGGCGCCCATCACCGCGAGCAGCCGCGCTGTTCTCGTCAAAAAGTCGTGTGGCCTCGGTGATCGCGGCCTCATATGAATCAAAGCCGTGCTGATTGCGATGGGGCCGGCCGCCAAGAAGTGCGAAAACCCGGTTCTTAGCGTCGATAAGCGGTCGACAGGACCTGTGCAATGGATAAGTCAGTAAAAAAGCTGCGAGGTCAGGAGGAAAAAAAAAAAAAAACCCACCACCCGTCCCAAGCTATGTAGCTAAAGCCTAGATCTTGTAGTTCCTGTAGTGAATAAAGCCGAGCTTGGGGTTTGGGAATGCGGATGCCGGTCCAAGCGCTCTTTGTCTTATTGAGCTGAGCGGTGTCGATTGTGGTGTGGAGCGGCGTCGATTCTTGCATGTGTTTATGGGTGACGCGTTTCGGGGTTTTGATGGCCGAGGTCGAGGGAGGTCGTTTGGTGGCGTTTCGCCGAGAATGATGGTATGCCGCGCGTTTTTTCTTGCGATTGGAGCGAGTGTCGGGATAGGTGGCGCTGGGCTGGGGGGGAGCAGACGTATCGGGGACTAGGTTAATGTGGGGGGCGGGCTTCGTCAAGTCGGCAGGAAGGGGCTCCAGTTCAACTGCATCCTCGTCTAGCTGGCGGGTGGCGCGGTGCTCCTCCTCCCGAGCGATGAGCGTGTAAATGTCGATGTCCGGCACGGCCAGCGGGTTCTGCACGTTGTAGGGCGAGAAGATAGTGCCGCTTCTGGTGGAGCGCCCTAAATTATTGTAGATTAGAGCGGTCCTCGGTGGCAAGACGGTGAAGTGGATCATGGGAGTAAAAATAAAGGCTGCAAGACAGCTCCAGGGTCGAAGCCAACTTAAACAGCAAGAAGAGGGCGGGTGGGGGAGAATAAAGACGGCAGGATACTCACCTAGGATATACCCCAGACCAGCTACGAGCCCTCCGAGCATTGCCGGCGCTGCGCTGCAAAGGGACCAGGTAATGAGTGAAGGGGAGGAAAGGGGCGGAAGGGTAAGGTTGGTACAAAAGCGGTGGATCATTCTTGGTGCACATGTGGTGATCTTTGATGTACTGTCGCCGCGTTTGAGGTGGGCATATGAAAGAGGAGGGACGGCGCCGCCGCGCAGGGGACAGGGGGCAAAGATTGAGGTAGTAGTACAGTATTTAGCTGTACCAAAAAGAAAACCCTCAATTGTTGCTAGTGCCCGGAGGGGTCCAGAACTCCGTAGTCGCCCCAGGGATCGTCATCTGGCCAAGCAGGCGGCCCCCATCCGGTCCAATCGGGGTGCCCGACAGGGAGCGACCACGCGTTGTTGGGGTCGACCTGACCAGGGATCCAGTGCGGAGTCGGGGGCGGGGTCGGGCTGTTATCCCAGAAGTACATCTTGGCTGTAAATAAAATGGGTTAAAATGGTTGGAGCGGGCCTGAGCACGTGGGGATTTGATGTGTACTTCGATAACGTGGGGCACAAGCTCGAGCTCGCCGGATTGGACGAACAGGGAGGAGGTGCGCACGTCGTCGCTGAACTGACCCTGGATAAAAAACGCGTCAGAAAGCAGGGCTTATAGGTAAAGGAATAGCTACGCTTCATCATCGCGATTCGCGAAAGCCAAAAAGGGATGTGTATAATGTAATCAAGCCAAATATACACATACACTCTGCACATCGCGCGCGTCGTATTATGGGCCGCCGCAAGAATGAAGATGGGAAGGGCCCTGGATGGGTGTCCCTCTTCACGGGCGAAAAACTTGCCTGGCTGGAAACCTTCAAGGACGAGATCATCAACGCGGGGAAGAATGAGATTGGTCCCATTTACACAAAAATGACGAACCGGTTTTGTGTGCGATACGGCTACATCCTGGGCATCTACGAGAACGTTCCGGGGGACCCCGATGATGTTATTCATCCACCAGAGCCGGAGCCCGGCGACACAGCAGAGGTGGCGCGCCGCGAAGCTTACAGAAAAAGTGCCCGCACGGTAGGTTTCAGTTTTTGTGGCGTTGTATGGTCGCATCTGACAAGCTGCTTCAGAAACTGAGTCAATGGTGCCGCAATAAATACAAGGGGAAAAAACTGCATGCCGCGGCGATCAACAAGATTTTGAAAACGATGAGGGCGCTCGCAGGGCCTGGACGACGGCCTGTAAGAACCCCCAATGTTGTTCTGTACTCCAAACTCCACTACACCGCTAAGATCAAGCCGGGGTTCGACAACATATGGAAGGAGGCCAAGGAGACGTTGCCTGCCAGCGCACGTATTTCAATGTCGCAGGATTATGTGCACAGTTGCTGGGCAAAGGAGACGGAGGAATTCAGGGCTGAGATAGGGGTGGAGTCGGATAGGCGGTTCGCAGAAGAGATGGTGGCTTGGAAGGCGGGGCGCTCTGCTTTGGAACAAAGTGCGGAGGAATACCATGAGTAAGTGCGCCGCATTACCATCTTCTAAGGTTGCTAACACTGGTTGTTAGTGCGCTGGAGTCATTGGGGATTTTGCGATCCCCTTCGCTGACGCTCTGTCCGAATTTCTCGGCGCCCATGTGGCAATACTTGTAGTGGGCCCGGTGGGGAAGGCAGAGGGAGAAGTCTGCCTCAGAACCGTCTTCTCCGACACGGCCAACGGTGCTACAACGAAGACCTGGCAGAATTTGACAGGAGGGAGTTTAGTGCGATGGAGAAATCAATTACACGCTACGGGCTCGCTTTCTACAGTGAGTCTCAACACTGTGGGGAGAGAAAAAAACGGACTGACGGTTACTACAGCAAAGGCACAGTGTCGCGCGCGTGCATGGCCGCCGCTGGAAACGCCCGACATCTCACAGCTCAACAATCTCATTCCAATGCCGCAGACACAGGCGTCCCCGGCTTATGGCGAAATCTCTGCTGCTCAACCGCCTCAGCCTCAGCCATTGATACCAACAACGCCCCCGCAGACACCGGTCGTCGATGAGCAAGCTGCTGTGGCTGCGCAGGCCGTTATCGTTGGAGTGCAAGCTGCCGGGGTGGCCGATTTGTCGGTGTCAACAGCGATACAGCGGGATGCGCGATTGGTGGAGGTGCTAGATATTGAAATGGAGACGGAGACCGCGGTGGAAGAGCACCCAGAGTGGGCCGACGGCCTGCGAGCGACGTATGCGTACCTGGCAGGGAAGCAGTGGGGTCAAAAGTGGCAAGATCTGCTTCTATCTCTCGTGAGATTTGAGGCGTCGCATGGCCACGTCGACGCACCGTTTGAGCAGGCAACGCTGCCGTACGATGCCCGGCCCTGGGAAATCCCCCAGTGGATGAAGGAGAAGCGGCGTGCGGTAGACTTCGACGTGTCGGATTCCGAGCACGGGGCATTCGGGGAGAGGGTGATGAAATGGTGGAAGGCGATGGGCCCCCCAAAGCGCTTTGACACGTTGGCGGACGGCACCTACCCGGACGGGGCAGGGCTTTCGCCAATAGACTGGCTGAAGATCAGTGTCCCGGGAAGGAACGGAATCCAGACGTTTCTGCGGGCGTTAGGGTGGTGGGGGCAGGCGGTGTGGAACGAGGGTGTGGGGGATGGGATTGGCGGGGGCGACGCTGCTCTGGCCAACGACGCTGCGTGGAACTTCCTCATCGAGGACGTGGCAATCGCGCTGAATCTGCTGGCCACCACGGAGGAGGAGTGGAGGCTGAATGTAAAGGCAACGGAGGAGGGGGAGGAGGAGGAGGGCGTAGCGACGACGAAGGCCAAGGGAAGGAAGAAGGGGGGGAAAAAGAAGGCCCCTGCCAAAAGGTTAGTCAGAAGAACGTGTGCAGGGAACGCATGCTTACACAGTTACATATAGGAAGGCCATGGATGTGGCTGAGGATGCACCCCCCGCAAAGGCAAGACACACGGGAGGTAGGAGCACAGGGAAGGTAGCAGAGCCCGTGGAACGAGCTCAGACTCCGCCTATACGCCCGCGCCCGCGCCCACGTCGACTTGCACGGTAAGAAGTGAATACAAGGAGCGCTGTCAGGTTGGCTCACACCTGACAGGATGCCGGTAGAGGAGCCCGTCAAGAACGCGGAGAACACCACCGTCTCCGATGCCTCGGATCCGGTGGCGAGTGCAGGCAACATCGATGCAGTCGCTCGTGTCGACACCGTGGGTCCAGTGGCGAGTGCGAGCGAGATGTCCAGCAATATCCCCGAAGACTCCGTGGTTCCAGTGGCGAGTGCCAGTGATGCGGCATCCGTTGTGAACGAACCCGAGAATTCCGGACAGATGGACATCGACGAGCAAGGCGACCCTTTCGCGAACTTATCGCCTGCTGAATTGCTAGACCTGGAAATGGAGAAGGCGTTGGATCCGGATGCGGATGAGGATGAGGACGATGATGTCGGGGACAATTAGAGGCAAATTGGCGGTAGCTGGGCGGATTTTTTCCGTTGTTTTACGAATTCCTCAACGAGTTTTGAAGCCCCTGTCCAAGCGTGAATGTATGATATAGGATCGGTCACATGTGCGCGAAAGGTGAAGGCTTGGAGTGGAAACACAACCAATCACGTCAATCACAGCCAACACGACAAGTCTTTTTAAGTGAAGCAGCCCGATTAGGGCATGTAGTAACATCAGAAAACAAAGCTAGCAGTATGCCGATAATGCCGCGAGGAGGCCTGTGATCCCGCTGCCCGATCGGGAAAGAGTGTGCGTGCCGTGCGCCCGCCGAGGGTACACATTGCAATGTGTCCCTGGGCAGGGCCGTGCCGGTACACATTGTAATGGGTCCCTGTGGCCGGGCCATACCACATTGCAATTGTCCTACAGGGAGACCTCATAACCGGGGATTCGCGCCAGGAGAGTCTTGCTGAGCCCCAACGCTCTCAGGTGATTGCCGCCATAGACACCCTGTTGCAAGTCTTCAAAGACTTTGTCCTGCCTAAAGCCAGGCGTCTGCTGGCTCAGCACGTTCCCGACCAGTTGCAGCTACTTAAATTGTATGTATCTTTCCCTCATTCACCTTTCTGTTATATCAATCCACGTTCAGGGCGCACGACCGTGTAAAAGCACACTTATGCAAGGAATTTGCGCAGCGACCGGCACTCGATTTCGATGGCGTTTTTTTTGCATGGCCGCCAAAGAGGGATCGAGCGAGGAAATACATCTCGATTTTAATGACAATTTGGCGTTCATCACGTTCATTCTAGCCTGTGCGGAGGACGGACAAGAGTGGATCGGTGGCGATTTTTGCGCCCCGCAAATCGGAGTTCGTATACCGTTTCGACCTGGCCAGGTCTTGGCTGTTCGCACACGCCTGCTTGCGCACTGTGGCGCCACCGTGACAGGCGGCCACAGACTTGTCTTCACATGTTTCTCCGATTCTGTATTACTGGAGCACACTCTCTTCGGCACTGGCAAAAACAAGGGTCGTGCTGTTGTTGTTTTGTAACAGACATGTATGGCTCTACTGCCCGTATATTCTAGTGGCGGTTTTCTGTTTCAACAATATACATGGACAATTGTGCCCTACTATCCATTCCCTCAGGTTTTGGTGTTGAATTTTATCAGCAAAAATTGGTGCTAATTTTCATTATTCTCCGCTGCCTCTGCCGGAGCCTCTGCTCCATCTACTTCCAGGGCCTCTGATCCATCGAGCCACTCTTGCATTCCCCGTAGTGGGTCGTTATCAGTTACAACATCATGCTCGAGATAGTTGACCGGTTCCGGATCTATGGGCCGATTCTGTTCACCACTGGGACATGGCCACATCAAAAGGATACGGACCGTGGTTCGTAGTTTTCTTGAAGCTTGAATAGTAGGTTTGCGAGGATGCACCGGCCCTGAGGTTCAAAATCCAGACCCCCAATGAGAGCACCGCCAGCGGAGACAATATCACTTTCGTGGGATGAGATGAATACAAGCAGTTTGGAAATGGATCACCATTGTCACTCGTCTTGGCTTTTTCCCCTTCTTCGAGGTCCCCTTGTGGGTGTTCATCGTGTGAGGCAGCGCCGGAGTCAGATTGGGAAGCGACCCACACCAAGCCGGGCATGGAATCAGAGCTATCTGTTTCGTACCCAGAGTCGTCGAAGGCAGACATGTTCTGAGGTGAGAGCGAAAAGGAAACTGATCATCGATATGATAGGGAGATTAAAACGGCGCGGTTTCTTTGTCAGCGGCTTCCTGCCCCGTGTTTTGTTTTGTTTTGTTTTGAGAGTCTCCCTCGTCCTCAAAGTGTACACAGTACGTTTGCCACCTTCCACTCCGTGTGCCACCATTCTCTTACCCGTTCCGCACATAGCAACAAGTTACAATGGCTCAGATCCAAGCCCAAGGGGTTTATCCATGTGCCATTCCCTCCCTCCAGACGATCCATCCGCAGCTCGCGCCTCTGGCAGTGCACTTTCCCGAGATTTCTGTAAGCGAGGCTCAAGGGGCAAACATCAGACCCGCCGCGGTCAATGAGGCCCGCCTTGTTGCCAAAGCAGTCGAAGCGGCACACTGTACGTATTGGCTTCTAGACTATGCATTTCTCAACGCTGCATCTAGAACATAATCCTGCTGTCGTTCCTCTGGACGCAGTCAATGACGCCTATACTCGTCGGGCCGTTATAGAGGGTATCCGTAAGCTGAATCTCAGTGACTCGTTCATTTTCCTGATGAGTGTTTCTAGACGAGGCAGACACTTTTATGGGGGGCCTTCAAAATGCTATCATATTGGCCATCACCCCTGCGGTGAATGCGGCCGTGCAGGGGGCCCTGCAGCCCGCCAACATTGTTGGCAATGTTGCCAATGTCATTGCCCATCCAGCCGTCAACAATGCTCTCAATGCCGCTGTGACAGCTGCCGTCAACAACACGGTGCCAAACGCGGTCAACAACGCCGTTAACCTAGTGTTGGGACCTCTTGTCAACACTCTGACCCTCCTGGCAGCAGAGTTCCACTCCTACCTGGCTCGTGTTCATAACCGACTGGCAGAACGTTCCGACCCCAGCTTCCAGATACAGGGGATCAAGAAGACGGTAAGTGCCACGGCTAGGGCCCTTTACCCTGCTAAGTATTTTAGGTGGCTGGCTCCGGTCTTCCCCTTGCGATGGGGGTGATGCCTCAGAATCAAGCAGTGGCTGCACCCCCCGCCACTCAAAATCAACTGAACACGGTATGCCAACTTCTAATGGCAGCCACCCCGCAAACCATCCTTGGTCTGTCCCACGCGGACATTCTCGTTCTAATCGAGTTCTATAACGAGAGTATGTCAATTGTCGCTGGGGATGGAATTGGGGATCGCCGCGTGAAGGTGTACAATTGGATTCGCAATTAGAACGGAGGCAAAGCAGGGTCCAATCAAATGTATATTTACTACGTCGAACTACTGTACATACGAAATCTAGAAACTCAGAAACCATTGTGATTCAACAGTGATCAATAACACTTTTTCCGGTTCGGCAATGCGCACAAAACAAACAGCCCGTAAGAATCTAGGCGGGCCAGCGGCGCGCACCCTTAAACTGTCGTCCGAATGGAACGAAGGAACAAGACTTACCAAGTTGCGACCAATCCAATCTACTGGAATCGGACGTACAACCGTGTTCTTTTGTCAGTGGGCGCTGTCTCGGACGGCTGGGTTCAGTCCTCGCAGGCCTTTCTTGCGGGCGTTTCTTGAGAGCAGTAGTGTCGTACCTCAAACAGGTGAGGATGATTAAGGGTGCTTGTGGCATGTCACTGAACACGGGGTTCATGAAATCCGCGCGAGACTCTGGCAAGGTCCAAGTTGACGCCAACATGGGTAATTCTGCGACTTCAGTCAGTACAAGTCTACCGTTATTTGGAACAAACTAGGCTTGCAGACCGGCTCCGTCTACAACAACATTTCCGCGAGTCTCGGAATGACATGAGCAAGTTCTGCAGTGGGATCCTCCAACGCCGTTAAAGCGGAATCCCAGTATACACCAGGCAACACGTACCTTCAGTATCTCAATACCAAGCAGGCGAATATGAAGAGGAAATGATCGAGATGCGCCGCCATAATCGGGTGAAAGAAGTGAGAAACTTGTTACGGTAACAACTTAAATTTGGACTCACAATTCGCAGAAAGCTGCCAAGCTTCACCTCGCTTTCTGTTAGTATCCTCAGAATCAATTTCCATCTCCTACGCACAGAGCATGACAATGGGAATGCTAAGGAAGAGAAATAACTTACTGCTGCTCTCTCGGTAGGTTTGCGAACCCGACCTGAAGGTCGTCTTAGCCACGGACTTGTGTGTTTCATACGATGTTTCTACTTACCATTTCCGCATTCTCGACCGCCGCCGCAGCTGCAGCCGCTTTTCGAGCAGCAGCTGCATCCGCTTTTTTATCTGCGCCAGCGCACTTGCAATCTCCTGCACACGTTTCTGCGCCAGCGCTTGGGGATTTTCCTCCGGGACATGTTGTGCCCATAGCTGCGGAATCTAGGAGAACGGGTGTCAGTACCGGGTTGAATGATAACCATCATCTGAAACACACCACGAGCGGCGCAACCACGATACAAAGAAGCCGCCGCTGGTCCGCAGTGAGTCGCCCGCGGGCTCACCAATTAAACTGGGTAGCCGGCCGAGATGGGCCGGAAGCTGAAGCTGAGGAAGGATGCATGATTAGCTTGAAGGCACAATAAATAAAGCAAATACCTTTGAAAGCAGAGCATGAGGCATGCGAAGTTCCTTCGTCTTGCGAAGGACGTTGAGCTGAACCCGAATATGATAGAAGTGGGTTTTGACGACTCCCATACTTGTTGCATGAATCAAAGTAAGCGAACGGGACGCAGAGACTCACCCAGAAAAAAATTGTGCATCGGATCGATGACAATCATCTCACAAATATTGAAATAAGGCAACCGGTGCTCCGACCAGCGAGTTGCATGCTTCTTCACAGACGCGTCCCGCGCTGATTGGGTAGTGATTGAGATATTCCCTTTGGAGTTCTCGATGTTGTTCATCCGTGCGTTCGGGAAATCCTGAATAGGTGTAGGTAGATGTTTCGAAAAAGCTGACAGCACTGTACACACCATTCTCTTGGAGCGCTTCTGGGCTGGACTTGCGATCCTGAGAGATCCAGCACATCGTGCAAAAATTAGTGTGGCTGTGCGAGCCAAAGCCGCCAAGCTTGTGTGCAGCGGGCTTGTTGCAAACGAGCGCCACCAGGGCAACACAAACAAGCCGGCCTTGAGGATATTTGAGAGGAACGATAACGACACCTTCCTTCCAGAGTCGAAGCAGCTCATTGATGCAGAAACCGCTGGCATTGATCAGGGTTCGCCTCTTCAGAGCCGGGCACGATCCCTGCAAGAAGCAGATTTGCAGTGCGATATCTGGTACATAGTCGTTAGAATGAACAGTCCACCAAGTCGGCGAGGACGCACCGTTGATGGAAGAGCAGGTTAATTTTAAGGTACGACATCGGACACAAAGTATGACATGCCAATGCTTGACTGTGTATATGGGAGAATCTTGGAAATTTGTAAACGACACAGTTCATCAGCTGACAACGTTACTCACCAGCCACAGCCATCGTTACACCGATGCGGGGTGCCCTGCCGCAACCTTAACCTCCAGGCATTTGGCGCATACGGGTAGAATCACGATGGACGGTTCGGCTCCGAGTTGGTTTATGACCGATGGAAGAGTGGTGTGGATTGCACGCTGAATAGGGGCGTCCCCAGCCTCAACGCCCAACGCAAAAATGGCGAGAAGAGCGTCACAAAAAGGGAGGTGAAACTGGCAGTGAAGCCAAAGCAGAACGGCGTAGATCAGATAAACAGCGCGATTTGGATGTATCTGGGCTCCGGTAGGTAGTGGCTGCGGGGGGTAAAAGAAAAGATCCGGGTCGTTCTCGCCAAAAGCAAGGGTTGTTGGCGCACCCACAGATTCTTCTCCTGGGGTAGGATCAGACTCCGCCTCCCGGTCGTCATCAGCGATGGCCACTTGGGGGATTCAATGCAGGCCGTAGATCCCGTGCCTGCGCCTTGATTCAGCGTTGTTCAACGGCTTTTCAGATATTTCCCAAGACATAGAACCAGAGCCCCGAGGCCAATTTGAGGATGGCGACGCCAACAAGAGCTTCAGAGTGTTAATGGTGAGACTCGGAGGTTAGAGACGTGAAGGTTGTGGTATGACGCCATCGATCGGCCGATTTGGCAACACTGACTGATCCAAACAGGTGCCGTATTTATTCGTCTGATGGACGCGTACCCTTTCTTCCCTTGACCACCGTGAGCGGGACAAAAATAGCATGCATGAGACGTCGTGCATGTTTGTCGGAGACGTCCCCAGCTTTAGCTGGCTGCACACATGGTCGGTGGATGCGGTGGCCTTTAGTTGCCGCCGTAACCAGCTTTAATAGCTGCTTTTTCCACTTGGTCAACTCTTCTGTCAGCTGAACCAAGAGCGTTTGATGTGCTTCATCCACATATTTCTACTGAGCTTGGACGCGGTGCGGCCTTGTGGCTTGCCCCTCCATTATAAGCTTCAGTAAATCACCCAGGCCACGGCCAGCAGGTTAGTGGCTTTTTTTCTGGGAAAAAAAACCTTGTTGCTATCCACCTATCTTTTTCTGGGGCCTGTATTTTAAAGTTTACCCCGTGCTGTTATCGAAGGCGTGTAGTAAGCTTTATCTTTTCTTCCCTTCCCTTACTGATTTTGCGCCCGGCCAAGCAGTACTCGACTGTGGTCGGTTTAAGCCTTACATCTTTTTCTGAGCTGTTAACTCATTCTCTTTTGTCTTTGCAGCACAATAATATGGCCCCATCAATCCGAAGTAACACCTCGCCGTCCATTGTGAGCAGCTCTGTATTTTTATTGGCATTGGGCATTTTCTCAGTTTGATTTTCTAGACTGTGTCGAGCTTAGAGGAACATGCTGAGCTTCAAAGAACATGTATGTTCATTTTCTTTTGTGAGCGAATGTCAAATCTGACCAGTATGGGTTTTGAGCACGATCTTCCTATAATGTGTGGGGGGCGCCAGTTACCGCCGGAGAGGGTATCAGCTTTTGTCCAATGTTTTCACGCTTCGGCTTTCCCATTCTGCAGAGATGGTTCATGTCTTCGATCCCCTGACCGTCCGCGTCTTTTTACTCGCCGCCAACTCATGCCTGTAGGTGGCGGACTCGTTCGTTGGGCGGTTCATCCCCCTTGAGGGCAGCGGGACTTCCAAGGGACGAATTGGCTCGAGGTATACCGTCTCACGCATTTATCTGCGGGAATACTGACTCTTTCGAAGATTGACCACCGAAATTCGGGCGGGACTCGCGACCTTTGTATGCTTGAATCAAACCCACCCGCGATTCCGACTGACGTGCTCCACAGGCAGCAATGGCTTATATTGTAGTTGTTTTCAAAGGATTTGCATTGTAACTCTCTGACGGCAACTGCAGATATCGGTCAACGCGTCACTTCTTTCAGACTCGGGTCGTACATGCGAATGCTTGACCGACCACTTTTGCCGCCGGGGGTCGAATAGCGCCTACGACGCCTGTGTCAACGAGGGCCGGAACGACCTTATCATATCTACAGCGGCCATCTCGGCGCTCTTTTCATTCCTTATGGGACTTTTCGCAAACCTTCCCGTCCTAGTTTGCATATTCCCTTGTTGGCTTCCATGGGAATGGTCTCATTTCGTATCGGGAGGCGCTGAGCGCCGTGTTTCTTGAAGGGTCAGCACCCGCTTTTCTTCTGATCGTTTAGCTCACGCCCCCCATAGGTGGATTTTCTTTATTCTTTCGTTACTCGGTCTTAGTTAGTGGCTTGTTCGTATCATGCCGCAGTCACTGGTGCTCGCGGTGGGTGCCGGCTGTGGACTGTTCATCGCGTCAGTGCACTGTCTTCTTCCATCAGGCGAAATTAAATATAGAGCAGGTTTATCGGTCTATGTAAGACATGTGTTCAAGAAATATTCTTCTCTTCTTGATACTGTGTACAACAGCTTCGGGGGCCTGGGTGTGATTGGGGGTAAAACTTGGTCTCTATTGACAGACGGTGTACTGATGAACTGTCCTAGGCGACCCTGTCAATTTTGTTGGTCTCGGCGGGTGTTTACCCGCCGACATGAACCCAGGTTCGCATTCCATGATTGGAACGTACATTTTTTTTTCCAACTTCTTGTTCAGATCTTCCTGGTCACTGCCTTTGCGGCGTGCTACGCAGCCCTACAATGTGGTTGGTGTGTTCCTCAGAGGGTCCGTGTGTACCTGCATTTCCCAGCGGCATATTCTCATTTGATTCAGGATATTGACCGTTCTGCTTATGCTCTACCGCGTCCGGGGCGCTATTCTGATCGGCATTTTCCTCACCTCCATCGTATCCTAATCCCGCCCAACGGCGATCACATTCTTCCCCCACACGCATGCCGGGGATGTCCTTTTCGATCATATCAAGCAAGTGGTGACGTTTCATCGGATCGAAAAAGCCGGGAATCTGATCGATATAAGCCACCATGGTGACGCGCACAATGTTCTTGTCCGTTCTTGTCCAAGGAGCAGGGGACCCGAAGAAAACGATTACTCGAGGACCATCCCTCGGCGGTTCTTCCCCGCCCCGCCGGTCTGACTGCCTTTTATGTTACAGTTCTGAGTGAAGGCGCTGTTTGTCGAATACATTCCTGTATAGTTCATGACCTATGCGATGCCGTTCCAGCACACATGCCGTTCGTGTGGCCGCCGCGGCATTGAGTGCCAGCTAGCTCAACTGTGTGCTGCTCACACAAACACCCAGTACACATATTCGCACTGCGCCTGTCGTGCGCGGGGATCTGTTGACCCTTGTACTACTATAGCGCTAACATGCGCTGCGACTCTCTACACCGCAGACCTTGACCGCCTGATGATTATGATTCAGCTTGCGCATCAACCTCGGGCACTGAGGGAATGATTCTTGAGACGAGTTCGGGCTGCCACTCTTAGAGACTAAGCCACCTTGGCATCCCAGGCCCGAAATGCTCATGTTGTTGGCCCGTTTGCACATTTCGCAACGACCTTAGCATATTGGGTGGAAGCCTAGCCTTGGCGCCGTTTGTTTAACAATCGAGGCCGATTCGATAGGATATGAACAAGTAGTAGTGGCTAGCAGTGGCGAGTTCGAGTGAGGATCGTTAATGTAAATCACTGCCACATGTCAATTTGCCGTAATTGCCGTAATCACTCTCTCGAACACATTTCTGGGTGTTCCTCTCCAGCATATACGCGTATGCCGACACCTCTGTGCAGCTACATTTCTTTCCTCTAAAAACTGGCCCACTCTTCAGCGATGGACGGTTTCTATCAATGCTCCATCTATATCTTGCTAAACCTTAGGGCTCACACACTCGCGACATATTACTTATTTTGACACATCTGGCCGAGAGTTGTGGCGTTAACAAATTTTCTTGCTCTGAAATTAATCGGTGCGATCGGTACTGTCTGTTTCACAATTTCAAATCCCTTTGCTTGCAAATCCCTTATTGAAATAATCTCCTTTTCTTGTGAATCCCCAAGTTTTCTTGCTCCAAGTAACTCTCCTCATGTCTGTCTCCTTTTCTACAGTAGTTAGTGCAGCTATCAGTAGCCCAGTTGCCGATGATAGCCCCGCTAATGACCCCGAAATCCTTGCTTTCGATGTCGACACGGACTTGGATGCAGAAGAAAACGCTTTGGCACCTCCTGACGACGACGGATCTATCGACACAGACTGTGAAAGCGATACAAGTACACTACTTAACGAGAATGTTCTGGTTTCCGACAACATCAAAAACCTTGCTCAAGCGGTCAACATACAAACGTCTGCGGGCTACAAAAGGTGGGTTATTACAAGTTTTGTTTTCCCCGCTGCTGAAAATAAAGTTCCCCAGGCTTGGCCGCAACTTCCAACTCTTCCTAGTGCGACATAACCATATAAAACCTGGGGAGCAAGTATTCACCTCCAACCCCCCAGAAGAGATGCCTGAAAGAATTGCGGCTTGGATTTTGGATAGGTGCGTATGCTCCAGGTCTGGTAGGGTAATCAGGATTCAATTAAGACACAGCTGCGACTCCATCAAGCTCGATGGAACTACGCGCAGTCCAGAAGAAGTTCGTTTGTCCTATGCCAATGCCGAGAAGATGCGCGCTGCAGCTAGCTGGAACTTCGGGCAGGTAGAAAACCAAGGGAACAAGCAATGGGCTAAAAGCGAGGTGACAGGTCTCTGGGTTGGCAACCCCTCCGTATCGAGGCTGGTTTCCCAGTACATGACAAGTTTGAAGAGGAGAAAGGTACGCATCTAATTATCTAACACCAACAATTCTAAAGTGGGTTACAGGTTCAATCGGGCGAGGTGGCCCTTAGTGCCAGGGCACTAACACCGGTAAGAATAATACTCCCTACTCAAGATAATTCTTTCATAATCTCGTCATTTTTGCAGGATATGCTCGAACGGCTCTACAATTACAACACTGAGCAGGGTCGCTCCCTCCCAAAGCCTTTCGGCGCCGTCAAAGTAAGCAAATGGGACGGCGCACGAGCCCGCCTCATGACTTGGGCGGCCTACCTCATAGCTTTCACCTGCTTGCTCTGTGTCGACGAGGTGCTCAAATACAGGCCCACGACATCCGAAAACATCCGACCAAGGACAATTGTATTATCATAACCCTACCTTTTCGGAAGACGGCTCAATTCGGACGTATGTCTTGATGCTACTTTTGCTGAATCTGCAGTCTGAAACCCGTGTTCCAGAAATTCGGCCCTTCTATCTGTATGCCCTACCGGACGAAGAAGCTCATCTTTGCCCGGTTCGCGCATACTGGAACTGGACCGCCGCGTCCGGAATCCAGAATGGTTATTTATTCCCGAAGATCGGTGCTGGTGATCGAATCATCACAGATAAAAATGAACCAATGGTAAGTTATTTTCTTTTATGGCGCACAACTGATGCTGAACAAAACCAGCTGGCCGGCGACTTTTCGGAAATCTTCAGAAATCACCTTCTCGACATCGGCATAGACCCGTATCCTTACGGGACGCATTCATTTCACCACAAAGGCTGCCAATACCTCCACCTTTATAGACGTTGGAGTCTACGGAATATCTGCTCATGGGGCGGGTGGAGTATCGAGTTCAGTTCACTCACCATTGTCAAATACTTGATAAGTTTTTGCGACGACCCCGGTATGCTCAGGGAGGATTTATTCGACCCCAATCGCCCGCCCCAGCTGAAATGTCCTTATTGTGGTCGTAGCTGTCACTGCGCATAGACTAGAACGTCTGATAGTTTATATAATCCTACATCTTTACATTTCAATGTGATCAATTGAACCATTGTCATTCCGCCGCCCCCATCCACCTCCTCCACTGCAGCGTCGACATAGTGTGGGCGCTCCACACCTCAGTCCCCCATATCCATATTCGCAGCCTCCCTGTCTTCACCTTCGTCCTCGCCCCCCGCATCCTCATCATCCTCCAGCTCACGACCACCCCGCCCACATCCAATTTCCTATTATCGCTGCGCAGGTCCCAATAAGCCTGCGCCGCCCGCCCCTGCAACCAGCGACACCCATCTCATGGAGGCGCTGATGCACTTCTTTGTGCTGCGACTTCAGCTCTGGAATGCAGCGCGTCAGCCCATCGAGTACAAGTAGAGTGCCAGTGAATTCTGTGTCACTCTGATCGATAAATCCGAGGAGCTGGTCAACAGTGACATCCTTGCGCAAGTTTTTAGCCACCTGCTGTCGTTTATCTGCGAGATCAAAAACAACCGGTGAAACGGTGACTCTCGGGTATGCGTGAATGATCTAATAGAAAAGCTAATGCAAGCTGCTGGAAAACCAACACACAAAACACCAACTAAACCACTAACCAACCAACAACTACTCCTCTTAATGTGAGAGAACCGGGGTGTTCGGTGTGGAAGTGCCACTTGGCACGCTCATCGCTCATGCACACTACAGCATTTGCGCATAGGTTCCCACGCGGGCGTTATCAGCCACGACTTTCCAACTCTCTCATCTATTCCACGTCTACTCATTATTCTACCTCCCATCACCTTTCCTATTTCACCAGGTACTCAATTGCACCCCAAGCGCGCAACTCCGATATACACGCATGCGTTCGTGCTCCTTCTCAACACGTGATCGCGAACCGAATCCGGTTCCACGGTTCAAAACACATCGTTTGAGGTGTTTCGGTGGAACGTTGGTGCGCTGCTATTTTATATTCGTTTATCACTATCATATCCTCCTCTCTACGTATTCGCTCCCCCATTCCCTCTCATATCTCCTCTGGCACAATCCCTATACTCCAAACACACCGATGGCGACTCTCGCACCCAAAACCTCTTTCATCTCGGACAGCGCTGGAGTTTGAGACGTCAGATGGACTGGGCATCCTCTTGACACCACTGAGGCGGCAGTGTTCTCGCTCTATTACGTCTTTGCGCTGCTCCCGGGTGGATTGACGGTTGAGGAGCGGGTTAGCTTGAGGTTACACCTTGATTCACTACACGGACTCTTACATATTTTATTTACTCATCCTCTGTTTGTACAACGGTTACCGGTGGCGCAAGAGCACGCGTTGCAGCCGGCCCGAACGATCGTAGTATAAATACTGTCACCCAAATGACATTAGGGGATCTTCTTCCTCTTGCTTTCCCCCCATCCACACCGAGTTCTGAATCGCCTATATCGAGTTCTGAGGGTCCATCGAGTTGGACCACGAGTATCCGAGTTACAAGCTATCAAGTTGCCCCAAAGCTGAGTCCGAATCCATTTATATCGAGTAAGAAACTATACTACGGCTGTTACCCAGGCTATACACACGACCCACTCTTCGCTGTCCACCCCCCGGACAATCCCATCTTCTACAGTGGAGCCCACCGCGAGGGAGCAGGTTTTCCGCTGCGTTTTCAGCCTCTTCGTCGCCGTACAACCCCTAACTAACCCCTTAATTTGTTACCTTGACATCGACCATGTCTGTGCAGTCTACTAACATCCTCCAGATCCCCATGCCCTCGGCTCGTTCCCCTGGTGCTCCTCGCTTCGATGGCAAGGAAGTTACCTCGTTCCTCGCGAGTATCATCCAGCACGGAGCAAACGCTGGCATTGTGAACCCCAATGATCTTGTTTCATATATCCTCCAGTATTCTTCAGATGAAGTCCGCTCGCTGATTCGTTATATGCCAGAGTTCGATGCCGAGAAGATGGGCAAGATGTGGACAGCTGCGAAGTCCCAGCTTATGCTCCTCTACGGGTATTCGGAGCGCGTTCCAGAGTACTCTGAATCCATGCTCAAGGCTTACTGCGAGAAGCAATCCGCTAAGTCTTCCTATATTACTATGGCTGATGTTGAAAGTTACTATTGGGGCTTCTCACAGATTGCCGTCGCGCTTGTCAAGAAATCTCGAATCACAGAGAAGGAGTGCGACTTTTACTTCATCGCTGGCATTCCCAAGGTCATCAAGGAATGGTTTTTGAACCAGGTCCCGGAAGCTAAACGTAAGCGTTCCGACCCTCCCTCCATTACAGAATCTATCGGTTATTTAAGGAAACGCTTCGACGATGACTCACTAACATATGAACCATGGGCTGAGGATACAGTAGCTGTACCGGCGATACAATCGGAAGCTACGTCGACTCATTCCATGTTCACCATTGATCCTCCCAAACCTACCCTTCCTTCTCAGGTTCCCCTTCCGCTGAATGCGATGGAAGACCTTGCTCGTCAAATCCAGACTCTCAACTTGAACCTGGCAGGGTTTACTGGCAGCGCTGCACCTCAGGTTCCGACGCATACGACTCCAGGTGAGTACAACACGACTGCTGAACGTAGATGTTTCATGTGCTCGAAACACGGTACGCACCAGCTCGGTCTTCGTCACTGTCCCGACACGCACACTCTACTTGCTGCTAATGTCATCCGATATGATACTAATCAGTCGAGGTACGTGCTTGCGGACGGTTCAGACTTACCGCGGATTCCACCAGGCTTTCCTGGCGGTGTTGCAGATTATATCCGCGCACTTGCTCGTGACCGTGCTGCGAATGAGGCGCAAGCCGCACGAACTAACGCAGTTGCTCTTTCATATGGGGCTGTCAAGAACCGTTCCCGGCGGACCGATAAGAAAAGTCGGCGGAGTAAAGCGGGGCCGGTGACGACGGGCCCGCGCGGGAGCCGTACTCGGTGAAAGGGAAAAGGTAGAGGGCTATGGCTTCAGCTCGTGCGCTGCGCCCTTCTCTACGCCCAGTGCCCAAATTTCAAGATAGAGTCGAAGACAGAATGCGGAGATGAACGGAGTCCGCAAGAGAATGAGAGTAAGGCAAGTCTAAGTCGATATTCAAACTGAAGTCTAACTACCGACATGAGAGCTATTTATAGGAAAGTATAAAGACATATGGAGAAGTCGGATTAGACGGAGGACCGAGTCCTCCGTGATGTATGAGTAAGTATCAGTCAGATGTACGTCGGAGAAGTCGGAGGTCCGACGTGTCCGTGATAGAAGCGTGTCAGAGCATAGCATAAGGCATAGGTATAAACCGAAGGCAGTACAAACCAAAAGGAGAACAAGAAGTCGGAGTGGACCGGGGCCGGGGAAGTCCGTGTGTGGCTGTTCGTCGGAGATGATCGGATCCGAGAGGTCCGATGGCACGGCCCGTGACAGTATCCCCCTCTTAGCGCCGAACCCATGAGGCGCTAAAGAGTGAGAATTCCTGCCTAAGCCGGATGATCCGAAAATCCCGTGTGAACGGACTCCGATCAGCTATATATGTCCACGTGATGGGAAAGTGAAAAAATCAACAACTCTTCCTCGTACCACCACCATCTCCACAACCCGAAACCCCCCGCTCCGCCAACTTCACATCCCGAAACCCCCTGCTCCGCATTACTCCGCTCCGATGTCTCAACGTCGCGTCGCTACCATCAAAAAGGACGAGGACTCCGAGCAGTGGCGCCAGAAGCTGCTCAACGCCACCGAGTCCGAGGTCATCGCCCACTTCGGGTACGCGGATATTACAGAGTGGTACACGGTGCAGACAGCGGAGGACGAGCGGAAGGCCGAGGAGGCGAAGAAAGAGCGACTCCGCCTGGAGAAGCTGAAGGAGGACGAGCGGCTCCGCAAGGAGAAAGAAAAGGAGGACGAGCGGCTCCGCAGGGAGAAGGAGAAGGAGGACAGGAAGCGGAAAGCGACGGAGGCCGCCAACAAGGAGGGCAGCAGCCAGGGAGCTGCAAACCGCAAAGGCAAGCAGGTTGCAGAGGGAGAGAAAACGGGCAAGAAGCGCAGAGGCGGCTCCGTCGGCGCCGAGGATGAGAGGGACGCCAAGCGGGTGAAGGTGGATGAAGAAAGGGTGCGTCGCAATCCGTCGGATCCGGCGTATTTACTGATTTTCTAGCACAGTGCGCAAACTGCATCAAGGCACACGAGGAGAAGTGCATAGTCGAGTCCGGCAAAAAGTCGTGCTCGTACTGCGTACGCCGCAAGATTGGCTGCGATCGCGCAGCTGGCGGGTCCGTCGGGCCCGCCATCGATCCGGAATTGCTCCAAGCCGGAGTCGAGGCCCAGGAGTCTACGGCGGCACTGCTCCGTTCCATGGGGCACCGCCAACATCGAATGGAGGCGTCGTTAATCGACCTGGAGGAGAGCGTGGACGACGTCCGCACGGAGCTCCAGCACCTTGGGCAGCTCCTCAAGATCGGCCTCCGGATGGCCTACGGCGACGAAGCGGAGGCTCCGCTCTCCACCTATGAGCAAAGGGTTGAAGAAGAGTGGGAGGAGATTAAACGGTCCCGTGAGACCGGAGCCCGGTCGGAGAGGGAGAAGTATGCGGAGGAACGCCAGAAAACCGGTGAGAGCGGGGCCGAGTCGGAGAAGAGGAAGAAGAAGAAGGAAAAGAAGAAGGATGACGGCGCGAACAAGGAGTTCGTGCAGGGGAGTTCGAAGGGTTGAGGAGACGGAGGATGACGGGGCCGAGGGAGCGGAGCCTGACGGCTCCGCCAAAATGTATATAATAGTTGTTTGTATAATTTTGAAAATCTTTCTTGGATGAATGTGTGAATAAGAGTAAGAATGAAAAGGAATAAAGGAAAAACGCTCAGAAAACCTTCATTGCGTAAAAACCTTTTATCCCAACCGGGGCCTTGCGGAGGTCCGCTAATAATCAGGTCCTGGTCGATCGGGATATCTGGCGTGATATTCTTCCACCAGCTCACTTGCGTGAGCGAGTTCATCAGCCCTAAGCCACTGAGTCTCGTCCGGTGTTCCGGCATAGCCGTCCCATCGTACAAGGTACACAAGCGGAGGCCGACGGCGCCGATCGAGCTTGCTATTGAGGATTTCAGCAATCTCATATTCCACTTCGCCATCGATTTCTATCGGAGGGGGCGGAGGCTGGATGCGACCCGGGATGTTGTTCGGAAATCCGGGCTCCAGTTGGGAAATGTGGAAAACAGGGTGAATTTGGCGCATGTCTCGAGGAAGTTTAATGGTGAAGGAAGCGGGTCCGGGTTGGGCAATAACTTCATAAGGACCATAGAAGAGTTCAGAGAATTTTCTTGCCGGACGGGCTGTGCGGAATCCGTCCGCCTTAATGTAGACTTCATCCCCTATGGAGATCTTCGGATCCGATACTCTCCGTTTATCCGCAGGACCTTGATAACGCTTCTGAGCAGCAGTCATCTGTCTGCGAAGTTCTTGGTGAAGAGCGTCAAGATCCTCGACGAAGTCGCGGGCCCGAGCGGAGGTAAGGTCGCGCTCGGGATGGACGGTGACCGAAGGGTGATAGCCCTTATTGGCAAAGAACGGAGTAACTCCGGTAGTGTCATTCGGAGTGTTGTTGTAAGTAAATTCTCCGAGCGGAAGGAGCGGACACCAGTTGTCCTGCTGGTAATTGCAGTAGATCCGGATGTATTGTTCCAGAGTCTGGTTGACGCGCTCAGTCTGTCCGTCGGCGGAGGGATGGTAGCCGGCGGTGAAGTGAAGACGCATGTCAAGCGCCTCGCCCAAAGAACGGAAGAAATGATTGACAAACTCGGAGCCCCGGTCGGAGGTAACATGACTCGGAACTCCGTGCTTGGAGAAGACGTGAAGAATGAATAAGTAGGCCAGCTCGGACGCCGTGATCTTTCCGTGACAGGGAATAAAGAGACCCATCTTGGAAAGGCGGTCAACGATGACGAGAATGCTGGTACAGCCATTAGAGAGCGGAAGTTGCTCAATGAAGTCCATAGAGATAGACTCCCAAGGGCGTTCCGGGACCGGGAGCTGCCGAAGGAATCCGTAGGGTTTGTGGTGAATGTATTTGCCGCGTTTACACGTGACACAGGCACGGACGTAGTCCTTAACAAAGGTGCGGAGTCCGGGCCAAACATACTCCTGTCGGACTAAGGCAAGGGTCTTGTTCTGTCCCCAGTGACCAGCAAGCTTGTGATCATGCTTGTCGAGCATAACTCGTAGACGGAGATCCGCGGAATCCGGTACGAAAATGCGTCCATCTTGATAGAGGAGGCCGTCGGAGGTAACCCATCTAGGGTTCGAAGTGTCGTTAAGATGATGAGAAGCAATAGGATCAGAAGGTAAAGCCGCGCGGATGTCCGCATGAAGTTGAGTAACGTCCATAATGTGCGCCGCGCGGAGGACCGGCTCGTAGAGGTAAGTCGCGCGCAATGACGCAGTAAGCTGATCTTGAGTGAAGACTGGACGGAAATTATGCGGATTCGCACTGGCGTAGCCACTATCCCCCTCTTTAGGGTAGACGTCCCAACGTCTAGTTAGGGCATCGGGCTTACCGCCAAGGCGACCCGGACGGAACCAAAGGACGAAGTTAAAAGCGGAGAGGGTCTCGGACCACCGAGCTTGCCGGCGGGTCAAGAGTTTTGTGGTTGAAAAATATTCCAGGTTCTTGTGGTCGGTTACAACGTCAACAGGTGGAACCGCACCTTCCAGATAGCGGCGCCAGACGCGGAAAGCCTCGAAAATGGCAAGTAGTTCCTTGTCGTGGACGTCGTAGTTGAGCTCGGCCGCCGTGAGGGTCCGAGCGTGGAAAGCGATAGGGCGGATTTCTCCGTCGGTCTCCGAGGTAATCGAGAGAATGGCGGAGATAGCGTAGTCCGAAGCATCCGACTCAAGAGTTAACTGGGCGCCTGGAACCCAATGGGTGAGAATGGGCGCAGAAGTAAAGGCCAGCTTAAGCGTATCAAACGCTTTCTGGCAGTCGGCAGACCAGACCCACTTTTCGGACTTCCGCGTTAACCGCGTAAGCGGCACCACGATATCCGAATAGCGGTCAATAAATTGCCGATAGAAGTTTGCGAAGCCAAGGAAAGACTGCACGTCCTTGACTTTGCGCGGCTCCGGCCAATCCCGTATAACCTTGACCTTGGACTCGTCCATAGAAAGACCGTTCGGAGAGAGAATGTAGCCCAGGAATTCCACAGTCTCGACACTGAACGCACACTTTTTGAGTGAAGCGTAAAGACCGGCCTTCCGAAGGCGCCGAAGCACCTCCTTAACGTGGGCCTTGTGGTCCTCCGGGTTTTCCGAATAGATGAGGATATCGTCCAGGTATACAACGACAGTAACGTCGAGGAGGTCCGAGAAAAGGTCGTTCATGAACCGTTGGAACGCAGCGGGGGCGTTGGTGAGGCCCTCAGGCATGACAAGCCACTCGAAGGAGCCGTAGCGGGTCCGGAATGTCGTTTTCCACTCATCACCGGCGGCGATCCGCACAAGGTGATATGCGTGTTTCAGGTCGATTTTGGTGAAGACCTTAGCACTCCGACCGGCGTCAAGGAGGTCGGATATGAGAGGAAGTGGATAACGATCTTTGCGGGAAATGCGATTCAACGCACGGAAATCCACACAAAGCCGCAGTTCGCCCGATTTCTTTTTGACGAAGAGGATCTGAGCGCCGTGCGGAGAAGAGGACTGTCGAATAAAGCCATTGTTGAGATTTTTATCGAGGAATTCTCGGAGAGCCGCCAGCTCAAGCTGCGAGAGAGTATATGGGGCCGGGCGGAGGTGACTGCCCGTCCTCAAGTTCGATCTTGAGATCGTATGGCCGATGGGGTGCTAACTTCTCTGACTCAGAGGCCGAAAAGACGTCAGCGAATTCGTGATACTCGGACGGAAGTCCGGATAAATCCGGAGCGGAGGAAGCGTCGGAGGATCTCCCTAGGACCTCTGAGAGGCCTAGGCGGTATAACTGGCTGCCTTTAGCGCGAAGTGCGCTGGCAAACGCAGCTGCTCCTATGAAGGAGATCGACGGGGGAGAAGCGTCGACCGGAGGAGCATCAGAAGGCTCCACAGAAGGAGGTACGGAGTCGGCGGAGGCCGACGGAAGAGGTCCGGCCGGAGCCGGAGCTGGAATAGCAGAGCCAGGGGAGCGGAAAAAGATTTGGCCAGATGCCCAGTCAATCAACGGATTGTAGCGGGTCAGCCAATTGTATCCAAGCACGACAGAGCAAGCAGAATCCAGAGGTGTGACGTAGAGTTCAACCGGAGTCGAGTCACCAGAAGGGAAAGAAACGTCGATGAGGACTTTCTCGGAGATTGTGGTTCCCGGCGAGCCGTCGAATAGACGGAGTCCGAGCGGAGGAATGGGTATACGAATCAGATTATTGGTGGTACAGAGAACAGGATCAATGAAACAGTCGGACGATCCAGAGTCTATAAGAGCTCGGAAAGCCGCGGAGATTTGAGGAGATCGTAAAGAAGGGCATAAAGATTTTGGGTCAGAGAGAGCAGCAGCATTAAGACGTAAGAAGGACGTTACCGCACGATCGGGACTGTTTTCACGACCCTCGGGTCGTGCGGGGTTCCGAGAGTCGCTACTTAGTTTCCCGACTGCGTAGCGGTAGTCGCAGCAGCCGTAGTCGGAGCCGGTGCGGACGCCGTTGGGGTAGTCGCAGCGGCGCGAGCAGACGACCGCCTCTTAGGGCAATCATTGCTGCGGTGACCCTTCTGCCCACAGAGCAGACAGAGATGTTCGGCGATCCGGCGGGCCTTCTCAGCAGGCAATAGTTTACCATCCGACCCAAGAACATTGGCATACGGTTTCTCCGAAGGAGCCGAAGTTGAAGTTTGAGCGGGGGATCCGCCGGAGTTCCCTCCGTTCCCCCCGCCGCCCTTCTTCTTCTTCTTCTTGGAATCACCGGACTGAGCCGTAGTAGAAGAATTGTTAGTGGGCGTGGTCGATTTGTTGTCAGATGCCGATGAAGATTTAGAGGTAGACGGGGCCGAAGAACCCGATGAGCGGCCCCGACGGAGCTCCTGCTCGCGCTGCCATTCCCAATGGGAGGCATCGATAGACTGAGCAGAAACTTTGAGGACGTCGAGTGCAGTAGGTTTGCCGCCCGGAAGATCGCGGAGTTTGATCTCGATCCGTTCGGGAAGTCCGTCGTAGAAGACCTTGCGGAGAGCCGGCGCATTCCAGCCGGTAAGCAATGAAAGCTTGTTGAACCGGACGAGGTATTTCTGGATGCGTTGTTTATCGCCCATACGAAGAGCAACAATCTCGTTCTCGGCCTCCTGACGGGGATCGTAGGTGCCGAAATTGAGCTGGAGCTCCGCAACGAAGGCGTCGTAGTCGTCGAGCCAAAGCGGAGTATTGGCGGGGTCCGGATTGACGATGGCAGGTTCAAACCATCCGAGGGCATCGCCGGTAAGGTAGGAGATCATGT
The DNA here is from genome assembly GCA_029281795.1 of Mycena crocata. Lineage (NCBI taxonomy): Eukaryota > Fungi > Basidiomycota > Agaricomycetes > Agaricales > Mycenaceae > Mycena > Mycena crocata. Next base: position 181,239 of record JARJCP010000135.1, on the reverse strand, counting down.
AGTTGACCTTCTGGTGATCGTGGACGAATGCCGAAGGGCGATCCTTGAAGTTTAGGATGCCCTGGAAAAGGAAAGTTCGGAGTTTATCCGGGTCCTTGCCATCGAAGGTTTCGGGATCACGGACGCGGGCCCGTGTCTTGTCCCGAGAGGAAGCGCTCTGCTGTCGGCTGTACACTTCCCCAAAACCTTGACCAATGATGCGGGACATAGCAGCGAAGAAATCCTCGGGGGTGTCCATGCTCGGAAACCCGCCATCTCCGCCGCCTCCACCGCCTCCACCGCCTCCGCCACCACCTCCGTTTCCGCCATTCCCACCGTTTCCACCATGACCACCAGTATTGCCTCCAGATCCGCCGGCTCCGGGATTAGAAATGGGTACACCATCGCTCCCTATGAAGGGATTGGTGTCCTGACGACGTCGAGTTGGGAGACGCGGAGACTGTTCCGGCTCCGCTTCTTCATCATCAGTGACTTGTTCAGGGAGGTCGATTAGACTGCCCTGGCGAAAGCGGCGCCGGCCGGTTTGGGAGACGGAGTCGAGAGGGTCCGCATCCTGCTGAGTGCGGGTACGGACGGGAATAGTAGTAGTAGCCATAGTACCAGAAATGTGTGCGCTTTGGCGAACGCGATAAGCCGATTGAATTTCAGTGCTCGCGGTATCCCGGAGGGCCGCGCTGTAGTCCTGGCGATTAAGCAGTCGTGATCGGACCTGCTGATCGAGATGTCGATTAAGCTGGACGACCGCCGGAGGAGTGATGTTATGGTAGCGTGCAAGACGATCAAGAGCCCGTTCGTTTCGTAGTCTGATCTGTTCCTCAGGTGAGAGAGGATTCATAAACAAAGGGCGTAAGAAGAGGGAGTTTGAATATACTGTCAAGAACCGTTCCCGGCGGACCGATAAGGAAAGTCGGCGGAGTAAAGCGGGGCCGGTGACGACGGGCCCGCGCGGGAGCCGTACTCAGTGAAAGGGAAAAGGTAGAGGGCTATGGCTTCAGCTCGTGCGCTGCGCCCTTCTCTACGCCCAGTGCCCAAATTTCAAGATAGAGTCGAAGACAGAATGCGGAGATGAACGGAGTCCGCAAGAGAATGAGAGTAAGGCAAGTCTAAGTCGATATTCAAACTGAAGTCTAACTACCGACATGAGAGCTATTTATAGGAAAGTATAAAGACATATGGAGAAGTCGGATTAGACGGAGGACCGAGTCCTCCGTGATGTATGAGTAAGTATCAGTCAGATGTACGTCGGAGAAGTCGGAGGTCCGACGTGTCCGTGATAGAAGCGTGTCAGAGCATAGCATAAGGCATAGGTATAAACCGAAGGCAGTACAAACCAAAAGGAGAACAAGAAGTCGGAGTGGACCGGGGCCGGGGAAGTCCGTGTGTGGCTGTTCGTCGGAGATGATCGGATCCGAGAGGTCCGATGGCACGGCCCGTGACAGGGGCCACCAACGTCCTCGGAGGAACCTCATTCGCGGTATCTTCCCTTGATTTTCTGAGCCGAGAAGCTGATCCGGTTACTCGTACAGGGAGAGACACTGAGGCTCGTTTCAACCCAACCAAACGTCCCGATATCAAAGGTAAAGAGCGCGATATTCCACCGCACCTTGCCACGGGCCCAGCGGCGGGACCTTCAGGCGGAGGCGGACCTACAACTACAGGACAGCCAACGAAACCACCAATCGTTTCACTTCCCATGCCTCCTACTCATCCAATTAACCGCCAGGATGGTTGGAAAGAGTCTCGTCCGTCAAATACCAAGAGTCGCGACGATGATGTTATCATGCGCGATTTCAAGAAACCTGCTGCTGGCGATAAGTACCATATCACTTCTCAAATTCAAGAACGCGCTGACGCAAAAGCAATATTCGAGGAGACCTTAAAGACTCCTGTCACCCTGCCGCTGCTCGAACTTATTGGCCTTAGCCCTCAACTTCAGAAGCTGTTCACCGAGGCCACACGCTCGAAGCGAGAATATGATGCCAAATCTGCTGAGTACTCGGTTCGATTTTCTGACCCTGAAGCTGAAATTATTGGTTCCAAAGTAGAGACAGAGTATTGCAGTCCCAAATGTGTTTACGCAGACGCCTCGTTCGACGAGATCAAGACATTCCTTGTGAACTATGGAAGTGCTATTGCCAAGGTCCCAGAGTCTCGTTATTTCGCGATGAGTACTGGCTCGATTACTGTTCAAATTGGAGACGTTGAACTGACTGCGATGATTGATACTGGATCCGAGCTGAATTTGGCCAGCCAATCTGTTCCTTCTAGGTGCAATCTACCCATTGATTTCGAAGGTATGAAGTGGGCGCTCAAAGGTATTCATGGAGGTCCCGAGCAACTGCGCGGATGTTCCACTAATGTTGCTATTCACCTTGGCGGCCATAATTTCCCTCATCACCTTTTCATTTCGCACCAGGAGCTTGGCCCTCATGACTTAATTCTTGGGCAGCCGTTCATGCAATGGTTTGCGGCGCGTCTCGACTATGAGCGCACTGGTGAGGTCAGCATGTACTTGTGGAAGGGTGGTGACAGGAAAGTGAATCCTACTATTGTGATAACTATTACTGACCCTAAAGATTCGCGGAATGCTACGACTATCAATCATTCTCACCATGCAACTATCGAAGAGGTGGATGACTCCGAGGATTTTTGAATCAGGGGAGAGCATCTGCGGTCTTCCGACCCTCCCCTACAAATACCCTCGGAAGATCCTTAGAAGCATTAATGGGCAACGCTGAGTTTTCTGAATTTGATTCCTTGTTTTATCTCTCCCCTCCTTCCTCTCTTGACCCTTTCCTGTACGATTATTATACCTCCACGATTCCTGACTCCCGAGACATTGTTTCTTCTCCATGGACTGATCGATTACTGACTGATATTAATTCCTCTAGTTCCGGTATACCCCCGAGGTCCATTACCAACGCTCGATGTGCTTACGCCGCAACTCGTTGGGTCAATGCAACTGCCAAGAAGCGCTACAAACCTGTTGACCGTAAAGTCAAACCAGTACCAACCACTCAACTTGATCCCGAAGCCCATGTTTTCCGTCCTATCCCGCGTACTTCGTTCACTGAACTACCTACAAACCCTCCAGATTATCACTCACTCCGTTTTGGTTCTCGGGTCACACTTGAGCGGCTCGAGTCCATGCTTGCTAAAATCGAACCAGGCATATTATCCAAAGCGGAAATCAACCTGCTTGCGTTCATTGCTGTTGAACGTGAGTCCGCTTTTGCTTTCCAGTATTCAGAGAAGGGTTCGTTTTCCAGAGACTTTTACCCCGACTACAAATTCCCCACCATCGAGCACGTTCCGTGGCAGCGCAAACCTATCCCCATCCCAATTTCTCTACTAGAAGATGTGCGAAAGGTTATCATCGACAACGAGAAAGGTGGCCGCTTCGAACCAACTGTTTCCAGTTATCGTTGCGCCATGTTTCCTGTAATGAAGAAACCTGGATCCGATCCCCCGGTGAGAATTATTCTAAACCTCGAACCGTTGAATGCTGTCACAATTCAAGATGCCGCGATCATTACCAATGTTAACGATTTCGCTGAGTCCTTTGTTGGTTATTCTATGTACGGACTGGCCGATTTATATTCAGGTTTTGATGCCATCTGGATCCACCGGAATTCAAGACCGATGCAAGCTTTCCATTCACCCGTGGGACCGAAGCAACAAGCCACAATGGCCCAAGGTTACACCAACGCGATGCAAGAGTTCACATTACGCGTTGCACACGCTCTCAAACCTATCGCCCCGAAGAAAGCCGATCCCTTCATCGATGATTGCGGAGTGAAAGGGCCCAAGTCACGGTATGATAATGTATCTATCCCGGAGAACCCTCATATTCGCAGGTTTGTATGGGAGTACGCACAGAATCTAGACGACTTTCTAGGAACTTTGATTATGGCTGGGATTACCGCTTCAGGTGCGAAAACAGTTCTAGCTGCATTTGATCTCCACATCGTAAGGTCTGTCGTCTCGTACGAGGGATGGAAGGTGTCTCCGAGCCTCGTTCAACGTGTGCTCGATTGGCCTGTTCCTACCTCAGTATCTGAGGTTCGCAGTTTCCTCGGATTGGCTGGAGGTTCACGACGATGGATTTTTGCATTCGCGATGATAGCTAAGCCACTCACCGTTCTATTGCGAGTTGTTACTGTTGAATTCCGCATAACAGAGGAGGCCATCGACGCTCAAAACATCCTCAAGCAGAGAATAGCCTCTGCTCCAGTTCTCGTTCGACTCGACTACACTGCTGCTAAGTTGATTTCTCACCAGCCTCGAACATCTGATGAAGGCCTCATGATTGTAGGCGTCGATTCAACCTGGCAAGGAGCTGGATGGACTGTTTCCCAGATAGTCAATTCGGAGAAGCGCCCCGCACTATTCGGTTCTTGCACTTTCAACCCCAGAGAACAGAATTACGGACAACCAAAGACCGAAGTGTACGGAGTGTTTGGCGCATTCAAGGAGTTGCGTCACCGTATCTGGGGAGTACATTTCCGTTTAGACCATGATGCAAAGTCCCTTGCTAAAATGATTCGCGAGCCCGATGATCCCGATGATGCACCTCTTCTGCGCTGGGTTGCATGGATCCGCTTGTTCGACTTCGAGCCGAACCATGTCCGCGCCGAGTCCTTCAAGGTTGAGGATGCACTTTCGCGAAGACCTCCAGCTCCGACAGACACGAACTACGATGACCAGGATGCAGAGGAATTCCTTGAAGCTTATTTGGACATGGTATATTCCGGGCCTCACAATGTTACACCAGGCTCCACGTTCGCCTCAGCAGTTAAGTTCTTGCTTGATTCAACATACTTCAACCTCTCCACTCCATTTATACAGGACTATGTCTCAAACGGCGCACAAATGCCCATCTATCGATCCACCTCTGCATTCCGCGATATTCCACGGTTTGAACTGAGTGATTATGCCTCCACAAGCTTGGATCCAACAGCTCCGAACTCCTACTTGGTGAATTCATCTCTTCGCTATGTTCAAACTGATAATACGCGGTTATTGCCAGAATTTACAAACCTACTCCGCTACTGTGTCGGAGTTCCTGCTCGGGGACGAGTTGATTTCCGTTGGATATGACGCATGGGAGGCACATGTTGAAAGTATTCCCCTTGCAGAGTTGGCGTCGACTGGGGCTGCTCATAAACACAAGCTCCGTGATGAGGATTCTCAGGAGATGTGGCTAGAACTGCGGGAGTTCCTCAAGACTGGAGTATATCCTGCGCGGCTGCAGACCGACCGCGAGAAGCTGAGTTTTCTTAAACGAGCCCGGAGATACTTATTGCATCAGGATCGCCTCTGGCTCGCGCCGAGGAAAGGTTCAAACCGTCTGCCAGCTCTCGTCATAGAAGATGCAACCAAGCGAGGGATCCTCATGGCACAAGCACACAATGAATGCGGACATCGAGGCCGAGACGCAGTGTATATCCAGCTACGTGATCGTTTTCATTGGCCCAATATGTACGAGGATGTTAGCTATTTCATCAGGTCGTGCATCGAATGCCAGAAAGCGATCAAGCGCATTCCAGTCCTACCGTACAACGAATCCTGGCAAGCTCCTCTACTCCGTCATTTTAATATTGATTGCATTCACATGTGCGACGGTGTCGGCGGTATGAAATACATCATCCAGGCTACGGAGCCGACCATCCTATGGCCGGAAGCACGAGCGGTGAAGGTTTTGGATGCTAAAACAGTTGCCAGATTCATCTACGAAGACATAGTATGCAGATTTGCATGTGTTCCGTTTATCACGGTCGATGGTGGTTCAGAATTCAAGAAGGAAGTCTTACATCTTTTGCGCACGCTATACAATTGTACTGTCATAATTTCCACAGCATATCACCGGAAGGCAATGCACCGGTTGAACGCAACCATCAACCTCTCGTCGACGCCCTATACAAGTGCACAGGTGATGCGAAAGGGAACTGGCCGAAATTCTTGAAAGCTGTCCTATTTTCTATGCGTGTTACAACTAGTCGGGCAACTGGGTTCTCGCCTTATTATCTCCGCTATGGTGTCCATCCAGTTTTCTCGTTCGACATCACTGAAATCACCTGGCAGACTCTTGATTGGCACCAAGTTCGCACTCACGAAGAATTGCTGGCTATCCGTGCTTTACAGTTGAGCCGCCGCGATCCGAAACTTGAGGAAGCAAGCAAAACACTTCGGCAAACACGCAAACACGCAATCGAGGATCTCCACAAGCGTCACCACTATATGTTTGACTTTTCGGATTACGATGTTGGAATGTATGTATGGCTGCGGGAGTCCAAGATGGATGAAGCGAAGGGTGACAAAGAGAAGTGGACGTATTCTGGCCCATATATCATTCACCAAAAGCGAGACAGGGATGCATTCGTTCTGCGCGAAATTAGCGGCGCTATTCTCAAAGGCCATGTCAACATCAGGAGACTGCGGCTGTTCTACTTCCGCCCCGATAACCAAACCTTGCGCACTTCTCTCAACCCTCCATCCAAAGCTACTGTACCTGCCAACCCACAATTCTGCCTCGACTATGCGATGCAAGCCCTGTTTCGCTCGTCCGAAGCTGAGTCCTAAACACTACAATTGATTCCCCCTTTGTACACTGCTTCTCTCCCGATCGTATCCGCCTCTCCGATCCTATCCGTTCACTGCCTCCCTCCTGTCTCGACTTTCTCCTCTTTCCTTCTCACACACATATATATACCATTCTCTGCTCGCTCCTCTTTCCTCCCTCCCTTGTTTCACTCCCACAATCTCTTCCCAATTCTGCTTTCCACATGCCTTCCTCCAGAACGCAATCCATCCAACCCATCCAACCCTTTGTGGCTCCGAAGCTCTTCCCTTCATATCTCAAGGAGTCGAACATCACCAGATTCGGCTTCAACAACGAACACGAAATCCTTCTGGGCTTTCCTCTTAATCTCTACCCTATCCGCGATCATCACAACGATTTGCTTGACCCGCGCCGTAACTCCTCTTGGTTGCGCCACGATCTGGTGCTGCCTTCCTATTACGACACGGAGCAGTACTTCAGTATCGAAGGTGAGTGGCTCCCGTTCCCCATTACTCGAGTCGTGTATCGCCGTGATCGCGATCTGCTAAAATCTGAGATTCTGGACTACCTGCTGAGCGGTTCGATCCCTGCACGGTACCCGAAGCGCGAGTCTGGAGGCGTCATCAACGAGCCTATGAATGAAGAAAACTGGAAACATATGGTACGTCGCTTCTATCTTGACTATGAAATTCCCGGCGGTGTTCCATTCCTCCGCGAGCGTTCTACTGGATTCAGGGTGCAAGAACACTACATGCATTTTGAGGACAACCTCTGGATGCGTGGAGTGGTTGATGCACTGCGCCCCGAGACGGTTGCGATTGGCCCCAAACACCTCGTTGCGGAGGTGAACAAGCGTGTGGACCAGTTCTGGTACCCCGATGTTCGCCTGCGTGCTGCGATCGCCCGGCTTCGCATTTTGATAGGCCCCGAGTTCCGTTACAAGTTCAAGTTCCCCGGCGTGTCCGATATCGGAGAAGAGATTCACGGCTCGTTCGAATTTGACGATGGCGAAAAATGCGTCGAGATTGATTGCTGAGTCCTCTTTTTCATTCCATTCCACTTTGCAACCATCATTTCTTGTTCCATCATTCCATGCACACTAATGCGGGATTCCGAGGGCGGAATCCAAAGTATCCCCCTCTGTGGAAGTGCCACTTGGCACGCTCATCGCTCATGCACACTACAGCATTTGCGCATAGGTTCCCACGCGGGCGTTATCAGCCACGACTTTCCAACTCTCTCATCTATTCCACGTCTACTCATTATTCTACCTCCCATCACCTTTCCTATTTCACCAGGTACTCAATTGCACCCCGAGCGCGCAACTCCGATATACACGCATGTGTTCGTGCTCCTTCTCAACACGTGATCGCGAACCGAATCCGGTTCCACGGTTCAAAACGCATCGTTTGAGGTGTTTTGGTGGAACGTTGGTGCGCTGCTATTTTATATTCGTTTATCACTATCATATCCTCCTCTCTACGTATTCGCTCCCCCATTCCCTCTCATATCTCCTCTGGCACAGTCCCTATACTCCAAACACACCGATGGCGACTCTCGCACCCAAAACCTCTTTCATCTCGGACAGTGCTGGAGTTTGAGACGTCAGATGGACTGGGCATCCTCTTGACACCACTGAGGCGGCAGTGTTCTCGCTCTATTACGTCTTTGCGCTGCTCCCGGGTGGATTGACGGTTGAGGAGCGGGTTAGCTTGAGGTTACACCTTGATTCACTACACGGACTCTTACATATTTTATTTACTCATCCTCTGTTTGTACAACGGTTACCGGTGGCGCAAGAGCACGCGTTGCAGCCGGCCCGAACGATCGTAGTATAAATACTGTCACCCAAATGACATTAGGGGATCTTCTTCCTCTTGCTTTCCCCCCATCCACACCGAGTTCTGAATCGCCTATATCGAGTTCTGAGGGTCCATCGAGTTGGACCACGAGTATCCGAGTTACAAGCTATCAAGTTGCCCCAAAGCTGAGTCCGAATCCATTTATATTGAGTAAGAAACTATACTACGGCTGTTACCCAGGCTATACACACGACCCGCTCTTTGCTGTCCACCCCCCGGACAATCCCATCTTCTACATCGGGGGTGCGGATCAAGTATTAGATCCCAGAACAGAGAATAGATCCCTCAAAATGTCTGATTTGGTCTTTTTGGTCTTATCCCGATAACGAGTTTTAATCGAAAACTTGGCTTGTAGGCCGAGTAAAACACAATGTTATTGCGGTAAGGGACGGGTTTGTATAATATAACGATCTAGTGACCGGCAAAAGTGGGTTTACGCAATTGGTCTACCAAAACTAAGCAATGAATAAGCAGATCTGTATCAAGCGTCCTATTGGCTGAGGCATGGGCCATTGACTCATTTCCTTCCACAAATATCAACCTCGCATGTGGAGATGCTCGGAGTCTTGATCTCTGAACTAGCTCGAATCTTCTTCACCTGGTACACGGTCAAGTACCCTTATCGGATAAGCCACTTATTCGAATCATGTTGTTGCTGGCTTTCGAATGAACCTAAAGAGGGCATACCAAACTAAGGTTGATATTTCTGATATGTCACGAAGTTATCCGAGTGATCGGGTCCCACGCGGAAGAGTGACTCGGCATAATTGCCTTATGGAGTCTCGGATCCGGAATATCCGACAAGTCCGTCGTTGCCTGTTCTAGACCAGCACGGTCACATGATCTGTCGCGTCGCGTCTCCAGTTGGCACTTAGGCCCACAAAAGTCAAAGTGGTGGATTTAGACCATCCTCGGTACGCCTGCATGCATATTTTATATCTCCTTGATCCTAGTCTAGCAAACAGCTCATCCGTATGAGATTTCGGGTACTGTTATGATTTTAAGTCTTATCCCGATAAGCATTATATTAGCCCCAAGTGTGGAGGTACCGCCATAATGAGTCCTGGACTTGACCCATGCTATGCAACTAGAAGCTACTCATTCGGAGCTCATGATAGCTTCTCTGAGAGTGCGTGGACGCCAATGAAACAAAGCAAAATTGCAAAATTCCATGCGTGCAGATTTACACGGCTTATCACCGGGTCAACGTCTGGCGCCTCCATCCATAGGCCCGACATGCCGACATTCATCACTGACTCGCGCCCAATGCGTAGACCACGCTGCTTGTGCTGGTTCTGACAATTGTCTATCAGCAGCCAGCCTACTTTGTTTGGATCCCTGCCATGAGCCGCAGTGTCGGCAGCCTCCTGCGCCGATAAGCCAACCAAAGCACGCCACACAGTGGAGTAGGAGGCCATGTTTCCGATGCGACAGTTGTAACTCATCAGTTCAACGGGTGCAGATGAACCAAAATATAAGATGCCACGTGCCAAAGGAAGTAGATTGGCTTGATCGGTGCGGCAAAAATTCAGTGCTGAGATCGCATGTGTGATGACCTTTGAACATGTTAATTGTAGCTCACATATAGCGGGTGAATATCAAGCAAGACTTACGCCTTTCGGAGGCCGTGTTTTGCGTTCCAAAACTACGCCGTCCCGCGTCCGGGGTGTACGCATTGCAGCTTTTCCATATAAATGGACAGTGACGGGTTGGACAGCTTCGATGACAGCTTCGACCTGCGGGATGGTATTTTTGCCAACATTGCTCCAGTGAAGTTGTGTTTCAGGGCTGCAGCGTCCGACAGAGACATGGAGTCCACTGGTCAGCTGGACAGCATTCTCGGCCTCGTTCCCCATTTTTTCCCAATAGTGTGAGTCAAGAAGGTCGTAAGAGCGGCGCGAACGGGTCCGATTTCAGTGTATGGGACCGTTGTAGAGAACATGAATTGGTGGTCGCTCGAGTTCCGAGGAATTCGGCCAGAGGGATCCCGCATCCATTCGGTAATGATATTTGCAACGGTGCGCTTTCCGCGGCCGGCCAAAAATGCGGATACCATCTGAGCGTGGGTCTTGGACCGCTGCACCTCGTTCCCTTTGATATCCTTCGTTCGAAAAATGTTGTACAGGAAACATGCAAAGGTCCAGTTCTGCGCCTTGATGGTAGCGAGAATGGTATCTATTTTTTGAGCATCTGTCCGCGGAGATGCCCGTCGGCCGGCGGTATCGCTGATGCACCCAGTACATGAATATTGACATTTAGTCGTCGAGGTTTTGGCTCGTTTTTTCGGAGGAGCACCGTCGACTGGCGGACCAGTATTGGAAGAAGGAGTATTTTCATTGGAGAGGGAAGTAACTCGCTTCCGCTTGTCGGGGGAACGATAACTGAACGTATCAGGTGTGCGCATGGTTCCGAAGGAATATTCCCCGTAAAAATTGGGAGGTGAGACCGGTTGTTGGGCAGCAGTAAGGATATTAGTTGTCGGCACAGGTGTCTCGGGTGTGGAGGTATTGGCCGTTTTTTTGGGCTTTTTGGGGGCCACTGGAGTAGCCGGGACCTTCCAGCGTATGTCTTTGGTAGTTTTTGACATGCAAGAGCCACCAGATATCGTGCAAAGGCAATGTGCTGCTAGCTGATGATTTGGCGGGACGAAAAAATTGCCTTGTTGAGCGATTCCATTTCGGGAATGGGGACTTACGGCTAATGGGGCGCGAGTAAAATCAGACCATTAAACAAGTTTTTTTCCAACTCAAAAAAAAACAAAAAAAAGAAAACTCTAGTTAATGGTCTGACTAGGGAGACTACACCCAAGTGGGGTTTGGACAAACTATGGAACAAAGGCGTAGGGCCGCAGAAGGGCTACAACTTGGCAAGTCCGGGTCAGGCCGATGACTGACTTCGGCCGAAGAAGGGTATTATGTTGTACCACGTGGCTAGCCACTTCCAGAACGGAAGCAACTCGTCCAAAATCCCAGTAAGGCAATACGTCGCACGTGAGTCGCTGAGAGCCTGAGCAGAGGCAAATAAAGACCATGTGGATGTGCATCGCATACACAGGGCAGGGTAGAGGGTCAGTAGGACCAAATGGGTTTAACCAAACCCAGGGTTGGCTGGTTTGGCCAATCATTGACCTGGTCTTTTATTTAGGGTTAGCTCGCACCGAATCGAGCACACCCAAAACCCTGGAAACCGCATGGATCCATCCAAATCTGGATTGCTTACATTATACCCAGAGTTCCGTTTATCTGTTTGTACTAATTCAGTGACTCGTGTGTTTCTCCTTTTAGATTCAGCAGTTTGTATAAATAGAGGTAGATTCTCTCTGTATCGCCAGTGGATTCCACCCTTCATAAATAGGCGCTCCGAGCTAATCGCTAGAGAGTCGCTGTTGTGAAGTCTGTAATCTCCCCGGAGTTACCGTTGGAAACTGTCATAGTTTCTCTCGTTAGTTCTACTTGCAATAAAATTGGTTGTTGGCTATAAAGTTATCGTCCCACTGCACAAGCTTAGGAAATATTAGTTTGGTTTAGTTTGGTTGAGGCAGAAGCAGTTTGGGAAACGGAAGCTTAGAGCTCACAATTAAGGCGACTTGGACTTAGAGTTCAGTTTGGCCAAACTTGCAATTAGATCCACGAAAGTGATTAAGATTGTATTGGGTTATTAGATAACCACCCCAACCTCCCCTCCACCCCACACTTTCGATAAAACACAACCTTCACGTCTTTTAGGGTCGTTTAGCGCCTTGGACTGTTGGACTATCGTTGTTGAACCTTTAGCTCAACTGGTTACTTTGTCGTTGTCCCAAATTGCCACAACATATATTTTGTTGGAACCCTGAAATCTCGCACGCTTTGTTAAGTTCTGTGATAGTTTTGTGGTAGTGATTAGTTTGGTTGTTTTAGTTGTAGTTTTAGTGTTGGTTCCTTGCCGCACTACTACTTCGGCGTCACTTCCAGCCGTTCACCCATTAGCCTCATGGCAAGTGTCTCATCTGGAGCCCACCGCGAGGGGTTCATTTGGAATTACTTCATAGAAGTAATCTGTCAAGTCTGCTTTAGGGCCATCGAAAGATAGTCTTTCTGAGTCTTTGACCTTTGTGATCACTATAAAAGAGTGATTATACCCCGCAGTAGTTTGTCCAAACTCACGGGAAGGACCTGCAAGTCTAAAAGTACAGGATTGAGTCTCCAACTCTGCCTAGTACATCTGCAAACGCAGACACAGTAGATTATTCTACGGAAGGCGAGGGAGAATCTTCGGATCTCACTCATCAGCGACGCCCACATCGCTCAGCTCGAAAGGAACAAGGCAAGGAGACACCACTCTTCCCTGAACCTCTACCTTCCCGTGCACGTTCCAAACAACCCACACCGGCCGAAAAAGCCCGTGGACTTGTCAAAAACAAAACCCAGTCCCGCACACCGGCATATAAAGCCTCGCAAACTAGTTCAGCTAGTTTGGTTTAACCTCTTACGGTTTTAACCACGCGGTCTAGATCACCTAGTCCAGTCCCAAGGTCTAACCCAGTTAGTCCAAACCTTGAAGAGGATCTAGATATCCCTTCACCCGCGACCCCTACCTCCTTTGCAAACACTTTATGTTCCTTCATGGGAACTAATACAAATGCAATGGGCAGCACTGCTGCCCCACCATCCCAAAATGTGCCTATGGGCACGTTCAAGATTCCACGTTCTTGGGATAGCAATGCTCCGAAATTCATTTCAGAGGATGCCGAGCAGTTGTTGGAATTCTTAGAGCAAGTCACTCAAATTCTTGAGTTGGCAAAAATCAATGATGAACAGAAGAAGAAGGAGATGCTTACAAGCTATCTTCCACAGATAAAACGAGAAGCCTGGCGTAGCTTTGCTACTTATATCACTGGGACCTTCGAGGAATTTGTGGAGGAAATTTGCAAGCATTATCCTGAGATTAAGTCTGAGAAGGCTGGGTCACTGGACGCTTTGGCAAAAGTTTGCAAACGTTACCGTCCTCTGTATGTCAGTGATGAAGGCAAAATTCGGTGCTTTGGCGTTGAGTTCATGGTGATTATTAAGAAGCTTATGGGAGGAAAAGCTTTGACCACCAACACGGAGGCATGCAAGAAGTTTCACGAAACTCTTGAACCACAGTTCGCTACCACCTTAAGGTTACAAGTTAGTTCAATGAACATGCTTAGAGCTCAAGTAGGGGTTTTGAACCCGGCAGCTGCACCAGCTGCGCCAGCCGCAAGACGTAGAGAAGATCCTATAGCAATAGAGGATCTTGTTAAAATGGCAGAGGACATGGCTTCAACCCAGGACATAGATCTGGGCACTGAATCCGCAACCGCGCCAGCCGAGATTTCCAGGACACTATTCCCTACTGTGAAGCAGGAGAAAGCTACTGAGAGACTCAAAGAATTTGGTGAAGCAATTGCTGAGTTAAGAGATACCTTCACAATCTTCCGTAAAGAGCGCGAGGAAATGAGCGTTGCACAAGCCGCTCACAACCAAGAGTTTCTAAAGGCACTTCAGTCGGTTTCTCAGGAAATAAAGCATGTGCATAGAGATGTACCGCCTCACCAGGATGTAAATATGGCTGGACATGCGCCTTACCAATGCCCTTCAGACCGGCCTTATGAACACAATGTCTCTGGAACAATCAATAGCGGCAGTTCAGACTGCTTTTATTGTGAGCTTCCAGGACATTTCTCAAGGGAATGCCCGATAAAAGAGGAGCATATAAATAAGCAGTTGCTTATGGTAGAAAATGGGAGATTCAAGCTAGCCGATGGGAACCCTATTCCTCCGGGATCAGGACCTCAGAGCAAGCGTGTTGAAGCCTATTGGCGTCGCAAGGCTTCTAGTCAGAATTGGTATTTTTTGTAGGGCTATGATAGCTTTTATGCAGAGGATGTTTAAGATAGACCAGTTGACTACATGGATACTGCACTGGATGAGATCCGCTCGTTGAAAGTTCAACTTGCTAATGCTAAATCCGCATATCTGGTGGCGCCTCGAGGTTTGGACAATCTTCCCCAGGGTTTGGTTAATCCTCAGGGAGCGGTTCAACCCGCTTTCCTTGCTGCCACACCTAATGGTATGGTCAGCTCCCCAGAAATAGACATGACTAGAGCTGTGAAAGCAATTCTGTTGAAGGGTCTTGCGGCAGATGAACTACCTGTGACCCAGGATCAGTTTGCAGTAACCAGAGGAGCTACTAGAGTGAATGGTAGTGGCCCCTCACAGCCAAATTTCGGTTAGGTTCAGGGATTGGGGATTCAAGACGCAAGTCAAGTTTGGCTAAACCCCTTGAGAACCGTAAAGTGGCTAAACAAGCAGAAGAAAGTCAGAGTTGGCGTACAACAGCGACCAAGGGGTCAATTACGGCTCACTCGGTTATAGATGAAGTAGAGGAAGAGCCTCTACCAAAAGAAACACAAAAGAGGGGATTGAAAGTTGCGGAAGTGTTCACAGATGAACCAAGTCAGCAATTCGATACACATGGTGAACTACCATATAAAGATCACTAGCTCTCATTTGAGACTGATGAACACTTGTTACGTTTTAATATACTGGTGAAAGTATATTCCAGGCGCCAAAATTGAAAGATTTCAGACCCAGCCGTATACCATGCTTATCAACGCGATCGCGTTTGGCAATACCTTGGATAATCATTGAGGAATGGATTATAGAATGAGCAGTAGGATTTGGAGAAAGCACACACTGAGTTCCCCAGACAAAACAACATCTCTTCTGTGATTGGAGGCCCTTGCGAGACCAGCCGTTCTGCAAATAGGTGGTCAAAATATTCACAGCAGACTCATCAACACAAACAATATGATCAGCTGGCTCATCTCAAATCTTCATGATGAAATTGCACCGGGTGTGTTCGCACCGCTCCACAGCTTGTCTTGACAGCTGTCCAAAAAATTCAATGGTGAATTGCAAACTACAGCTAGGATCAACATACCTTCTTTGAGGATAGTCTCATGCACTTCATTGTCCATGATAGTGGTGAGTGAGATGTCAATGTCATGCTGTACATATAGCTGCTGCTCTTGTATCTCATCCAGAGTGTGAGAAATGAGAGCAAGAATGAACTGTGAAAGTAAGTATTGAATCTGAATCACCATGCAGAGTTCGTGCACTTTTGATTGATTTAAGGACAGCATTGGCGAACGGCCAAGGTATCTGTGATCGTGGGACACTTCTCTGATCTCACACCATGTATGCTTGACCTGTTGGACAACAATGGCAATGGGATATCCAAATCTATTGAAATGGCAGTGTTGGACTTCTTCAGCATAAATGCCTGGTATATGACACAATTCTTCAGGTCTCTTGAATAGTGTTTATGCAGGGGGACCCTTTTCTTCTTGCGTGGTGTGACACCATGTAATGGTTTACATGAAAATTCAGTCCTAAACTGCACAAGCTATCGATTCAACAAGAGTCCCAGTACTCACACATTGCAACAGGCACCGCCAAGTCATAATTCACGACAACGATGGCCAATTCCTCGGCGATCAATCTCAAGTTGAACCGTGGGAAAGTTCCGATGAACCTGTCTCGGCCCTTCTAGAAAATTATACTCGGCACTCTGGCACTCAAAAACCTGCCTTATGCATGTGAAAACCTGTCCCACATGTTCGGTGCACCGTTTGCGGTATTCAAAACACCTCTAAAATGATTTTTCCTATCAACATGTGATGAATATGGCAACACCACCGGGATACACCTCAGCCATTGGACAATGCCTGTTTCAGGGATCTTCAGGTTCAACAGCTGCATGGATAGCAACACTGCATGACCTCTCCAATTCCCAATTGCACTCATTTCTATTCAGTACACCACATGGGCACTTTTAATATTTCCTTTTGCATAGCCCGGTCATCGGACTCCCGTTTCTGTATTTAAGGGCTCAGATATTTTTACTATAGTTGTTGCTTTTCCCCCTTGTATTGTCTCACTCTAGGGATTAAATACATCAGTGCTTCCAACTCTGTTTATCCCGTTGATTGAGAAAATTACTCTCACCGAACACTGCTATCTGCCTATTCATCCTCTGGTTGTCAAAGACCAAAAACCGGATCCAAGTGCCCTTTTGTTACCGTTTTACACTGACTCTTTGATTGTCTCAGGTCTCTGTACTCTCATGCATTCCGAAAAAATCCACTGCTCCCCTGCCTATATTCCCGCTCCCAAAAGACTTTCTGGTTGCCCTTCATATCCTCGAGTTGTTCAGTATCTGCGGCACACGGGATCATTTTTGCTCTATTCCCTCACTCACCCCAGTATTGAGACTTACATCCCGTCTCATCGATATTTCGAGTCATTTTATATATGTCGTCACAGTGGCATCATCAATGATGGTGGTCAATGAGAAGGATTGTTGTGTCACTCGTGACCTTACACAAACGTGACCCAGTCGCATACGAACATATAGCAAGCACATCACTGCACAAATTCATTTATAAACTATCCTTGCGCCTGCAAAACAATATTTTCTTGAGTTGGGACAGGTCTGAGAATTTTACCAGGAGAATGTGAGGCAGTAGAATTGTTATGTAAAATGTGGTCTAAAACATGGTATTTCAACATTTCTATGCAGAAAATATTTATCGTGGGGCTGGGTGCCTGCGGAATTCCAACGCAAATCCATCAGTAAGGGTTTCAAGTTGAATGGAGAAGAAATGAAGCCGCAATGGGTGATATGCGGAAAAGGATCAAAAGTGTCTCTTTTTGGGGAGAAATGTGATCCCACCCTAAGTTCTGCAAATAGCAGTAATGTCATTATTTGCAACATGTTTGGGCAGCTTGACTGACCTGCCACTGATGCTGCTCTGTCTTCAGAAGGCAATTAAACGGGCGCAGAACCTGGAGACGTGGATGGAGAGTCTCTCTTCTCGAGGTTCTAGAGGGAAGCAAAAGTGTGGTTGATGTCTTTGAAACACTTGACGACAAAGACTGAAAGCTCGCTGAGTCAAGCGTAAAGTTGGTATTGCTATCTAGATTGTTGTAGATACTCGTCTGCAAAGTCATCTCCCTGCTCATCTAACAATGCCTGATAACTATCCCACATCTGCTATGTAATAATGTCTCTCTGCACATCAGCTCAGGCTTTCTCTCATGGCAACGTGGTCAGAAAGGGTATGTGTGTAAGGGCAACCTCAACACCCGAGTATACTCAAGAGTCCTGACGAGGGGGATTTGAAGGTAAATATCACAGAGTAGCTACAGATACAAGTGGACAGACCTGACGAGGGGGATCCAAAGAGAAGAAAGACTGTTTTAACCTAAACACACAAAAAATCATACTTGCACAGCACAACATTGACACGAAGTTGTGCACATCTTTCCCGGATTACGAGCCCTGCCCAAACACAGCTGCAATCTCCGGTGTATTTCTCGGCTGCCACGCATCAAATGGCATGATTGTTGGTCGCCACTTGACGCCACATCACAAGTCTTTTGCTTTTCCCCCTTATGTTGACTCCCTTCCATTCCCTCCCGCTGCCTTGTGCCCGTCAAGATGCCTACAGCTGTCTCAAGAATCTCTCTTGTCCTCAAGCAACCTTTCTCAAGCCCTTCTCAAGCCCGTTGGTGCAACTGTCGTCTCATTGGGTACTGCTGGGGCATGCATCAGAATCAAGTCAAATGGCTTTGGGTTTTCCCTGCAGTACTTTCTCTTCAAGACAGGTTACATCAAGATCAATGCCTGTTCTGTGGGGTGCTGCCGCCAGCAAACATGTCTATGCATTTTCCGGCTGACTTCTACAGGCTCGCTGGATGTCGACTGCACTGATATGGATGATATTTGGTCTGTCAATTTTTTTCCCCCACTTTATTCCAGTTACTAATTTGCAGTGTTTTCACTGGATACATGCCTTGTGTAACCCCCGTCTGCCCCTTCCACCCTGCAACAATAAACTCTGGCGTGGCAAAGGTTCCAGCATCTTTTTGGACCGTCATCTGTACTGTCCTATCTCCCAGCTTCCTTCCTCCCTTCTCATATGATACCGCTATATAACCCTATCCAACCGTACTACTGATAGCAATATAATTATGGTTCCCATTATACTTTACTTCACTGGATTTGAGGAGGACCAAGGATATGGAAAGCAACAGCAACAATAGCGGGCAACGGCCCCAGTGGGTCATGTGTGGATTTTGCACCAAAGGCAAAACAGAAAACTTAAACGGCGCCCAAAAGAATTTGCATCGTGCTCAAACGGCCGAGTAATAAACGGGATACTCGATTTGTAATCTTCCACCTGGGTGCAGTTTTTTATGCATGATGCTCATACAGCCCAGAATTGACTTTCATTCAAAGACCTAGCCTACCTGTGTATCTAGATTGTTGTAGATACTTGTTTGCAAAGTCATCTCCCTGCCCATCTAACAATGCCTGATAACTATCTCACATCTGCTGTGCAATAACGTCTCTCTGCGTATCAGCTCAGGCTTTCTCTCATGTCAATGTGGTCAGAAAAGGTATGTGCCTAGAGTTCGAGGTCCAGCTGTGGTGGATTGGTGAGGATGGCCCAGCGCTTTTTGACAACATCAAAAATGTGCTTGACAACATTACGTGCAGATGTGTGCTGCAGATTGTACAGCTCTTCCTTGCATGCAGGCCTGAGGAATAATCAGAAAAATCCATGCTGTAACTGCTAAGTAGTAACAAATATGTAGCTGGAATTCAAGTGCCCAACCATTGCTCAGTTGCATAGGAAAATAGATCAGTAATAGTTCTGTTGTTTGAGGATACCACTTGTTAAAGATGATGATTTCTATTCAAGATATATTGAATTGAGACACAGTATGAATAAAAGAATTACAGGCTGCGAGGTTCGAACGGGAGACCTCACCAAAAAGAAAGTGCAAGACATGAGTGTCTAACCAGTTACACCAAGCAACTGACAAAGATGCATTCCAGTCTGAGTATATATCTGTGCCTCTGGTCTGATTCTGTATTACGTTTTTTAATCATTTCCAACCAACATCTCCCCTTGAAGTGTGGAATAGGGGCTTCAGAATATAGTAACACCTTTCACATCACTGAGCAATAAGGCTGCAAGTGTAAAATACAACAGTTAGATCCATAATCAAGTGTATGTAGTTATTTTTTTTTCCTTATTTTTGTGCAAAGAAATAATGATTCTGCATCAAAGGAGGTGTGAAATATAGGTCATCATAGTTGAGAAATTGACTTTATCTATTTATATGTATAGGTTTGTTATCTTGTTCCAACACTCCTTGTTATGAGGTCACATGGGTCCATACATTTTCCATGGGCTCATGTGACCTGACTCAGAGAAATTGGCATAAGAAATTGCTTTGAATCTCTTGAATGGTTCTTCAAGTTCCTTGCTTTTCACAGCAATATTTTTATGTTAATGTTATTCTTTCTTTTCTCCAGCAACTGAACACTCCTTTGATATCAGCACAAAAGTTTAACCAAGCCCCCAAGTTGAAGAGAGATGTCATTCCCTAATATAGCTTGTATCAGGCTAGATTACTACTACCATGGACAATAGTTGAACTGGATATCTGTTCAAATCTGAAGGATCAAGGGCTAGATTTGGGCTAGATCATACAAATTGCAACACTAAGATATGAATTGCCTGCTGAAATAGATAGGTTTGAGCCTCTGAGAATCATAACCTAGATTGGAAAACTAAGAACCCAAGTTAGGAAATGAATCTCATTGCAACCCAAGAAGCACATCAATGAAATCCTAACTATCAGATGACCTCAATTTATTTCCTTTTTTAGAAGGTCTGCCATCAGGAAAGCTTCACATTTACTGAATGGGGAAATTCAACATTTTCTGGCTCAGAAAAAGTTAGGTAATTGATGAGAAAATGATGAGCTTTTGTATCATTTACCAGGTCAGTAAATGTCATGAAAAAGGTCAGAAAATGATACAAAAGCTGGCCATTTACCAGGCCAGTAAATGACAAGTAAATGATCAGAAAATGTAAAAAATACCTGGAATTTACTTGGAATTTACAGGGCCAGTAAACGATAGTGTGTGCCCAGTGTCCTTGCCCTCACTTTCCCCCCGGCCGCCGGCACACCAACGGGACGCACGTGTAAGTGCTCGAACGCGCCGGCGAAGAGCGGCGAGATTACCGGTGTCGATGAACAGTGGACAAGTTTCAGAGGAGCATGATGCATGTCTGGGGGAAATAATGTTATGAGTAAAATCAGGATCAGTACCAGTCAACCTACGCACCGTCATTGTGTTCGCACTGCGCCTAAACGTCAAAGAAATGTGTGACGCGGATTGTCCAGTTTTGTCCTGACAGAACGATCGGGAAATCATGATTTTGTAGCGTCTTGGAAACTGGTGGACCAGCTCGCAGAATACGCGGATTGACCTGCGCAAAATTGGGTGTGACTCAAAAAATAGAAATGGTAATCAGTTTCTACTGACCTTGAAGCGCATGTTCTGGACCAGATCGGTCTCGCAAGAAATGTTGATGATTTCGGCGGATGGGTGTATTACTCATCGTTCTACCCACGCCGCACAGTACCTGCGCACCTCAACACTCAACATGCACTCAAAACTCGGCGGGTTGCGCCGCAAGCACTCCCACAGACGGAGGAGCGAGCAAGCTGAGAGTGAGCGTTGGTCAGATTGGAGTCCATTTGTAACTGTGTCGCACCCTGCTGCATGGTCATAGTCTGGGTGTGAAAGTGTCATGAGCTACCGTGGCTTCTCTGGCAGTGCAAGTGCGTCCGCCGCGAGGATCGCAGGCATGCACGGCGCCTCAGTGCGTCCGATGTGTGCAGCCCACTTGGTGATCGTGGCATCGCGCAGGTCTTTGTGTCCCGTCCGCATGGTAACGTCCAGGGAGGAGCAGCTGGCGAAGAATGTGTCGTCGATGAACGCGTCGTCGGTGGAGACGGTGGGCAGGATCGCGGCCTCCACGCTGCGAGCCCAGGCGCAGCGGCATTGACAGCAGTCAACGGTGATAAGGAGCAGCCAGTCAACGTCCTCGTGTTCGCAGGGTGAGCAGCAACTTGAAGCTCTTCGGTGCTGCAAGCTCTTCGGGGCTGAGGCAAGGTAAATCGTAATCACTTAGAAAAAACGGAACTCGTCCATATCGGTAATAAGCTCAAGAGGAGCCTCTGGTTGACTTGCATTGTCAAGCTGCGAGTAAAGAACCCTTGACTTGTGGACTACAGTGGATAAGTTTAAAGGTATTTAGACAGGAAAGAAATTGGCCTTGAAACGGGTCATCACCCTCAGCTTCACTTCGGTAAGCCTGGGTCATCTTCTATAGGTCCTGTCGATTCTAAGCAGTCATCGCTAGCTGGCGCTTTTGAACTTTCGGGACTCGGAACATCATCACGAGTTTCTCGCCTCCAGCCTTGGACAGCCACTTGCTGGTTTGTGTCTGGTTGAACTTCAAGTTCTCGTCACGGTTCTCGCAACGACTCGCAGCACTCTTGCTATGCATATTTGATCCTATGATATATCCACAAGAGATTGAAGAAATCTACAATTCCGACTCCTGAGTCATCCACCTCGTAAAATACCCCGACGCTGCGTCAACCAAGAATCATGTAGGTCGGCATCTTCCACCGCGTCGCATTGAGGAATGGCAGAACATATTGCGTCTAATTACAAGGTGGTGCTGACTCAGAAGTACTGAAACAAAGGAAACAAAGGGGTTTCTTCGTACTCCGACCATGGCCAATGACTCCAAGTTTACCCCAGCTCAAGATGTGTTCACCGCCAGCTACATCCCCACCTATGCCAACCTGAACAAAATCGGGTCACCAAGGCTTGTGAAGAAATGGAGGGAGGACACGGTGGCCGCCATTCAGTCTTCTCCACTTTTCCAGGGGCATCTGCCTACGAAAAGTCAGAATGCAGTACGTGGTGCAGACCAAAGTACATGGAGCGCTGTAAGTCGACTCCGTTCGAAGATTACTCCGTTAATTTCTAGTAATCATAGCGTTTGGGCAAAAAGTTCACAAACGGCCTTGACAAGCATAAAAGAAACTCGGATAAACCAGGTTTCCTCCTCTTTTCTCCGCTATCTGGTTATTACATTTTCGGAGAAGAGGCCAAGGCTGCAATCCTGGCCAAGGTGCAGGAATGCGAGGAACTCACATACGAAGCATCCCAACAGCAGATGTGGCAGTCTCTGCCTGAGGATGTACAAGATGAATACGACATCAAAGCGGCTAAAACCCCTGTTGGTGTCGAGACGTGAGTGGATTGGCTATCTTGTCACCGCAAGATAATCAAAGTCCAATATTAGGAACCAAATTGACTTCGCCAACGCAGCTTCCTCCGCCCTCAAACGACTGTGCCGTAGCGGTCAAGTAGGCCATCTCGAAGTTAAAATGTTCTGGGCTTTCCGTAGTATTGGCGGTGTAGAAGTTGGGTTTGTCCCGGGCTTGGAACTGAGGTGAGCTGGTTGTGTGTATGCCTGTGAAAGAGCCGTAGTATAGATTTCGATAAAATATGATCAGAATAATACTCAGCTCTTGACTAAACTCCACTCCTTGAACTTGATGACTTGTCGTCCACTCGTTGGACGCTCAGAACTCGGATATGAACTCAAAATATCAGGGAGAGGATGTGGGGGAAAACAGGGAGGAAAGATCCCCTTTATGTCGCATTCGGCATGGTTATATACTCGATCGGGGTGGCTGTACGCGTACTCGTGCGTCACCAGAGCCCAGCAGAAATACAAACGTTGGATAAAATAGAATGACCGTGAATAAAGCATTGAGCTACTCGCACTATCGGAAACACCAATCGACCGGGATGTGCGCAAAGACGGAATAGGGAGATGCGAAGCCCCGAACTACGCTGCCGTGAGGTGGACCAAACCCCAGGCGAATCAATCCCCGGGGCACACCGAGTCGACCGCGTTCTTCCGATGCGAGGTCGCTTTCAGCCTAGGGAGTAAATACGGAGAGTTCAGCGAGGATCTAGAGAGAATGTAAAATAGAGAGAAAAAGATATTGGCATATTTTCCTGGCCCGGCGTACAACACGCTTCCATCGACGCGTTTGAGACGGGTAAGAGTTGTTACGCGGTCACATGGTCTGATGACACACGCGAGCACGCGTCCAGCGAGTTCGTTCGGGCGGAGAAGCAACTTGCGACCTGGAGGAAAGGAAATAATGATGGGAGAAGGGATGATGAGCAGAGATGGAATAGATGAGTGAGAGAGAGAGATATGGCTGTTAACGCCCGCATGAGAACCTAAACGCAAATGCTATATCTTGCATGAGCGATGAGCGTGCCTTATGGGACTTCCAACAGCGGCCAGCTGGAACACAGAGTGTAAGGAATACCACTATCCATCAGTCTAATTTTACTTGAAAGAAAACACAGCATCAACTCACATGGGGCGGACAACGTGGCTGACATGGCTGACGGAGAATTTTTGGGCAATTGGGAAAGATTTTCCAACAAGACTATACCTCGTACGTGTTCAAGTTCAGCTAGGCCTTTTTGCGAAACTGACACCATGCCAGGCACCCAAGCTGAACCTGACATCAGCGATGAGATACCCATCTTTCGTAACTCTGCTGGCATTCCTGTTTTTCCAGATGTCGAGATGAGAAGACTCAGTATGGAGAAGATGGGACAACTTTTAGAAAGATACTTGACTGAGCTTTGGCGTAAGTTCACTCCCCTCGATGTCACGCTGTATCGTAATATTCACCGATAGAACATGCATGGCCCGGTTACACCACGCCGCCATGGGCAGACATGTGCCAGAACCCAGAAACATATTACGACCGTTCTCGTTACAACCTCCCCGTCGAGCTCAGCGACCCAACATTGATGCCCATACCAGAACTCTGCCAAGTGGTTGGATTCTTTCTGGCCACCTCCTCAGCTCTATCTGGCGATCCATTTCGGTTTTCCGGAACAAGTTTCGATTTGAATACACCGAACCATACAAATAAATCGAGAGATTCCAGTCCTTCTTCCACACTAGAACCTCAAGGTATTTTTCAAAAGGCTCCATCCCTTGAAGAAGTGTCGAAAGGCTATGAAAGAGAGGTATCGAAAGAATTCGAACAAGAGGTAGTTTCTATGATTGTCCTTTTTGCAACCTTTCATTGATGTGACGATGAACAGGGGAGAGAGCATGGACCTTTGGTGAATCTCTCCCCTCGACTGCAAAGACCATCTACTCATTGGACCTCAGATTGCCCCCAAGTCAAAAGGGAGAGAAAAGGCCGAAAAAAAGCGCAAAGCCGAGGTAACTGTTAATTTAGACTGCACGAGGGTTTGCACTCATTCAAAAAGCAGCATGTCGTGCAATCAACAAGTAAGAGCCGTAAAATCCAGGTAGGCTTCGCATTCTCCTTTATATGTGGCTCAATTTGTGGTTGGCAGGATCCCTGCACAAATCCCGTCGATTCAATTGCCACGAGGAGATCGTCACGCCAACCTCCACCCAAAAGGATACTGGCTGAGATTGGAGGAGCAGGGGAGGGGAAAAAGCCAAGCTACTACATCGGCGTGTTTTTAGGCAACAAGCAAGTTGGTGAGTCAGCCCTTTTACTTTGAACGTAATTTTGATAGTTACACCTTGTTAGGCGTAGTTGAGAGAAATCCCTGAGTTCCATTCCGCTGCTTTATACTCTGTTCAGTTTGAATGCCACTTTATTTTTCACGCATCTGTAAAATTTGCGACACTGGCAACCCCATATTCACGTGAGAATTACAGCAGAACGAAGGATGAAGTGTCACAGCACGGTTTTTGTCGGCACGAAATGACGAAGAGACTGTTCGTGTGCAGCCTGGGTACGCCGATTTGCAAAAAGGTGGTTCAATCCAAATGATCGCCTCTACCCCGCCATTGATATCGGTCCCAGTGCTCATTGTCGCCGTCGCTGTCGTTGCGCAGCGTGCTTACTCCAGCGCATCATCAAGCCGTCGCTCAGAGTCAGACAGTCTGTTCCAATGGAACTGTTTCCGCTGCTCTTGGGCTTTATGGAGCTTGCTCTCACGTTGTTATAAGTTGTCGGCCAGTTACACTATCTATCACGCTGCCTTCTACGACAAACCCTGAGGTAAATGCACGCAGTCCACACACCCGGCCATCCTCCGGTCCTTGCGGCTTGACAGGCCTCAACCGTGTCAGCGACGACCAGCAACTTTGTTGCACTCGACGCCGCACACTCATGCATGTGAATCCCCGTCGCCCACTGAGTGTGCGGCTACGTGCTTTGGCAGTTGAAAGGAGTGCGGCTGCTGCAATCCCAGCCAGAAATGCTACACCTGACGTGCACTGACGAAAGTCGAATGCAGATACTATGTCGCCGTTCATCTTCTTGTTCATCAATTGCTAATATCTGCCTCGGATAGAGCAAGCGCCACAACGAAGGTGAATGGGCTGTAGCGCGCGAAGTAACCATACAACAAACCGGTGCACAACTAGTGGGGCCATTCATTTCGCACAACCACGCACATCCATTCATTTTGTTACAGATTATTTATGCTGACTGTGTCATAGGGAAGCCCGAACCGTGAAGCTTGAGTGTTCCACGGCGACCTCAAAGTCGTCATGAGTGAAGCCGGAGATTTCCATGAAAAACCGAGTGCGTCTGAGCTACGATCATCTGGTAATGAGCACTCAACTCTGATTGAAAGACTTGGCACAAAAACAAGCATATTGGGTCATGTTGTGTTGAAAAGTGGGGCCAGACCACAGAGCTGCATGGGATCACCGGCGACTGGTGCATCCAGGTTTTCTGAAGCCTCGCCTTTCCTAGTAGGTGTTTCGCTGGGGACCCGTTGATTTCTACAGCGTTGAGCACTGGATTTTCCCGCAATACTGCTTATCCTCACGCTCTGGCTGTTCCACCGGGCTACGCTGGGGTTTTTATTGCGTTGTAAGCCGATCCCCCAACACACAAGACTGGGAACAATTATCCTGCGTCTTCCATCGGCGTCATCCTCCTCAGTCGCCCACTTTCCGAATTGACCGAGGTGCAGTGCAACGTGCTTGGCAGTCTCTTGATGCTCTCTGGGCGAGAGGGAAGCTGCATTCTATTTGGGAGGCTGGCGGAGAGGTGACTTACAAAGTCATGTTTCCGCATTTGTACAACTCCCTCCCTCGATCCGCTCGTATTCCCTCTACCACTCCGAAAGCGTTCATACCCGCACCGACGGCCCGACCTTCCCGCATTCTACTTCCCTGCGTGGCCCATCCAGTAAAGCATGCGGTCTCGTTTCCCACTAGGAATCCGTCTTTGATAGCTGCAAAGGCTGCGTCACCACATCTTGGGCTGCCATAATTCAGTGATCCCGACGTGAAGTCTGGGATGCACGGATCCGACGTGAAGTCTGGATCGAGAGGAAAGATGTGTTAGCTGGATCCGCGAACTTAATGGTGGGCTGCAATTGACGGTGGGGCGAGAGTCTGCTGCAAGATGTGCTGAGGGATAGAGCGAGTTGGAGAAGGAACGTATTGACGACAGGGTACTTGGTGAAAACGGTCGGCGACAAAAGTGGTTTGGTACGGCGCGCTTTCAGAAATGCGGGATTGCAGGGGAT
Organism: Mycena crocata; assembly: GCA_029281795.1. NCBI lineage: Eukaryota > Fungi > Basidiomycota > Agaricomycetes > Agaricales > Mycenaceae > Mycena > Mycena crocata. The sequence continues at coordinate 154,287 of JARJCP010000135.1, read as the reverse complement.
TGCCTCCGACTGGTAGCCGGAGGCTGTACTGCCCCACATCAATCAACAAGCCGCTGCCAAACACTTCCCTTGTTGTGACTGTTCCTCACGACGTTCTCAGCTCTCGCGACCGCAGTCAGCTCAGGCCGACCCTGAACGCAATATTAATGTGAAGCCCACCATATGGAAGGGAGCACGACAATCATCACAAATCTACCGCCTCCTCATCCTCACCTTTAATCTCGCCTCGGACCGACCCGACCGGCTGCACACTCACGATATATCTGAGCAACCTCACTTTCACAATGTACTTCAGGCTCGACTTCATGTCAGCCTCTGGGCTCGACTTTCATGTCAGCCCTGGCCAGACTTTCATGTCGGCCAACTGTCTTTATTGCCTGTGTTTTATGTGGACTTTGTTTCCTAGTAGTCTCCCGTAGCCAAACGGTCTCTTTTTCGTCAAATGGGCATTTTTTCGTAGCCAAGTCGTTGCGCGGACTTGTAATAACCATCGTCTCATCTCATCTTATTTTCTTAGGTCAAACTATCCAATGGATCCCCCATATCTCTGTGTGATTGTTCGTAAAGGCACACACTGTCCTTTTGGCCGTTCCTTACATTGTTTTTGCTTTACTAATTCACTATCTCAAAGCGGAGCAAGAGCGGCAGCACGGAAACCTCAAGGATGGTCCTTACATTAGCGCTGAAGAGGCTGTTGCCATCTACACCGCTACTGTACACTGGCTCGAAAGCTGCAAGTTCGCGCCCATTCCCTTCCGGTGAGTTTTCCCTCACCATGGCTTCAAGCCCCCCGCTTATGGCTTCAATACACAGGCCACTTTCATATAAACATGACACCAAGCTCCTCGTATTAGCGCTTGAAAAATTGAGAGAGGCGTATTTGGTGGAAGGTCGCTTGAATCAGTCCCAGCGTGAGGAGCTTGCTCTAATCGAGCAAGCCTGCGATAATCCGCACAAGTGTAAGTTTCATCATTTTCAATTTTCTTCGTCTGATGTTCCGCAGGCCTATTGCATATCAAGCCACCCAGCGTGCATTCAAGGAGTCCGGTATCAAGTTCTTTGATAGCAACGACAAGCTCATCCCGTGCTACGACATCGCGCCTGTTGAAAAGATTACAGATGCCGTGAGTGAAAACCGTTGTTTTTCAGGAAAGAAAAGAGGTATTCACGCAGTTTTTCAGAGCGGACAAGCGAGACCTCCCTGCATGGATCACGTCGGCGGTACGTTTTATGTACCTGTATTATCAACTGTCGTGGCTTATTCAATGTACAGGACATTGAACCCCCACCGCTCCTCCCTTACAAGCAAGGTTTGTCTTTCTTCCTGCCGACCCTCCTGCTTACCAATTTTCCTGTGCAGGGCATCAACAACTTCACAGACATTTAGGAAACCAGTGAAGGAGAATGCAACGTCCCCATGGAGACAGTTTTGTTTAAGGTGTACGAGAGCTGTTCGATTTGACGTTGCTGAACCGGCTTCTTCGTCTCATCCTCGATCGCAATCTACGGGACTACATTACGGCTAGGTGAGTTTCCTCCTTTCGTGCAGACCCCCGCAGACGGCTTACTTGTTATTCAGTTCTTACATATAAAGGTCAGCTGAGGTTTGACGGCTTGCACATTAGTTAGATACTGACATTCCCCCAAGACATGGCGCACACCAATGCCTTTGGTCTCATCCGTGGTCTGCAATTCTCCGCTTTTGTCCCCCAGTACTACGGCCTGGTGTTGGATCTGTTGATCTTGGGGCTTCAGCGGGTCCACCATCCATGCCAAATAACCTCCTGCAGTACCGCGACTCGGCAACCGAAACACACCACCCCATTTGACTGTATTCCCGATACGTTGACCGGTTGCACATTCTCTTCAGGTTCACCGCGGACGAATCCCGGGACCAACAGTATCTGTCTGCCAATCCTGATTCGACCAACAACAACGTTATTGGCTATAACAACAAGCGTTGCTGGCCCTGCGATGGTCGTATGCGCCTCATCAAACACGATGTCAACCTTGGTCGTGCTGTATTCTGGAACGTGAAGCAGAGTCTTCCGCGGTCTTTGACCACCATCGAATGCGAAGACACATTTGTCAGTGTCTACTCGCAGAATAACCCGCACTGCTCTCCGTGTGCGGCTTCGAAATCCGTATTCTTCCTAAGATCCGGACGATGAGCGGGGAAAAGTTCTCTCTCAAAGATGCTGTATGGAATTTGACGAATGAGCAAATGAAGGAGCGTACTTCACAGGCCTTCCTGTGTGTGTCCGACGATGGTACGTTTACTTGCATTCTAGTTCCCTTCTTCCCTCTGACTTTTACGTGCGCAGGGGTTCAACAACAGAATTCGACAAGTGCTGATGAGCACTGGTTACACGACTTCCTCCAAGATTGTCAACCAGTGGAATACTGCACTGATTAGCCTAATGACCTATTACCGCGAGGCGGTCATCCACACCAACAAATCGCTTGATTCGTTAGCCAAGGTGGATTTAAACCCGTGTCAAAATTGGGTTGAATAGCAAGATGCTGTTGCGATTCCCTCCCGTCGTTTTCTATACACCCAAGGTGCGTAAGTTCATCAAACAGGTTTCTCAATTTCATTCTTCTCGTACAGGAACTGGGTGGACTGGGAATATTGTTAATCGGCCATGTCCTCATCCCGCAGAACGATCTTCGCTGGTCAAAGCAAACAGATGTTGCTGGTGCGTGATATTGCCCAACATATATGAATGAATGTATCTTGATTTCCTCTTTCTTTAGTCACTCATTTCCGCGCTCGCATGAGAAGATCAGCTCATTCCCAATCTCAGACGTGGGAAGCTGAGTTCTTGGATTCAGCTCCCGTCTGATCCATGAAGCGGAAGGAAGCGAACGCGCAGAACAGACGGCTCACCTTGGAGGACCTCAAAGATAGCTGGGATCATGGTATTCCACGAATCAACATCCTCTTCCAAAAGGATCGCCACATGTGCGCATTGATGTTGAATGTTTGGATTACCACTAAATAGGCATTAGGTTGGCGTATGATCGTGGTTGGGGTGTTCGAACGGATCGGAAACAGTACCCGCTCCTGAAACGGTCCGTTTTTTCTCTCAATGTTTTCCTTCGCATACTCACTAACTTGATAGCAATCCTGTCTTGGGGACGTCGCAACGACACGATGTAGAATTATGGCAGCTGAATATCTACCGTGTCGACGTGATCACAGCCCTTGGTGGTGTGGAAGTTATCCTGGAGCATACACTGTTTAAAGGGACATATTTGACTGTGCAGAAAGAAACCACGCATCCGCGAAAGAGTTATAAAATGAACTCTTCCTCCGCTTACAAGTGGAACATTTTTTGACCATCGCTGGTGACTGATGTACGTCAATTTGCTAGTTTCAGTACTTCTGTACTTATTCTTTTCAGGTCAAGGATGTTTTCGATGGCACCACTAGCAACAAGTTCTGGATTGACACTCAGCTCAGATGGGGTGATTTCGATACGCACGATATCGAGCGGTACACACGCGCTAAATTATTGGATTACGTATGTTCATTCACCGTTTCTGCTTCTTTGTATCATTCATCGTTCTACAGGCCTCCGATTTGATGGGCATTTTTCCATCGCCAACGGGTGTTGTGATTGGCATGGACCTCGCCTACAACTCCTGGTCCGCATACGGGAATTGGTTCCTGGCATGAAACTACTCATCCAGCAAGCCATGGCTAAGATCACGAAGGCCAATCCCGCCGCCCATGTCCTGAGAGGGTGAATCAGGAAAGGTCCCCAGCTATATTCCTCCGAGCCAACGGAGCCGTACTTGAACAGCCAGGTCAGCTTCTTCGTCCTCTGCTATGACTTCTTTTGAATGTCTGCTTTCTGTCAGAGCTGTTCTTTAACCAAAGCATTTGACCGACTCTTGCTGAGATCTTGTCGAAGCGCGTCACGAGTCTGGGCTGAGCGGCCGATCGGGATTCTGATCCGATCGGGCCGGCCCGGTCCGGGAAGGGCCCGAAAATGTGCTCTACTTGTTTCAATGTTCAGATCACGAGGTAAACAAATACGGACATTCCCCAATCATATAGGTACGTCGTAGCAGACACGTTTTGCATGTGGTAAATCGCTGTAAACGACGGGCAGACCCAACGGTTCCCAACGTCGCACACAGGGAAGTGATTTTTTTTTGTTTTTGTGGCAGGTCATTTTGCCATTTTTTGTTGAACTTTTAGATGGGCGCCGGTGTTTTGTCAGTGAACGCAGCGTTGAGGGCGGTGTGCACGACGAAAAGCGTCGTTTGACATCCTTTGGCATCGCTGGCGAATGGGATCGGCAGCGATGCCAAACGACGTCAAACGACTCTTTGCTGCTGGACCCACAACACCAGAAGTCCTCTATCATTGAATTTACCCTCTGAAACTCACTTTATCAGCCCAAAAGTGTGTTGTTGATGCCCCACTGATGCACTGACAATGGCTGACATGCTTTCTAGAATGTCCACCAGTCATAACTCCTCCAGCACCCAAAACCACAACACTATGCTACATCGCGCAGCGGCAGCGTTCATGGCCGCGGGGGACGAATTTTCCGTGTCTGCCAAAGCTGAAGGGTCGACATGGACAAAGAAGAAGCACCTCAAGAGTGCTGCGAGGGCGTACAAGAGGTCTGCACTTGGATATAGAAAGGCGGCGCGGGGGTATGGGCGCGGCGTCAGGGCCGCGTTTGCTCATGCGGCGGCCGGGAACGCGCTGATGGCGGCCGTCAGCGCCGAAGAGGAGGAGGAGGAGGTATGCGATAAGATGGAGGTGGACTGAGGTGCGTGCCGCTTTTTTTTTTTCCTACATGCTAATCAGGCCGGTTTCGTTTCAGGTGGAACGAACGAGCCAGTTTTGTAACGGAGAGGGTGGTTTATCGAAAGGCTACGATGTTTGTACAATAACGAAGGGAGACGGGCGTAACCATTTTTGTTTTGGGTCCTTCATTTGTGTGAGTGACTACGCGTCGTTGATCACGGCGTCGCATCCGCGCCTCCGGTCGTTGTATCCTCCTGTGCCGTCGCATCCCCGCTACCACTACCCTACGTGCCGTGGGCCTACCCCTTCTCGTTCTGCAGTAGGATACACATTCTGTAGCTTTAGTGTGCTCTAAGAGGAAATATCACTTTTTACGGATCAATTGAGATTGGGCGCATCAAAGTTCGGGAGCTTGATGCGTCCGAAAGAAAACAATATTATTGAGATCGGGATCCTTAAAGATCCGAACGACTTTTTACAGCGCCAATCCCCTCCATCTTCACAGTACTTTCATGTTACCTCAGCGACTTGAAGTGACTTGCATTCAGGGATCTTGCTATCTTAAGCAACTTGAAAGGTGAAATGTTAGCGACTTGAAGTGACATTACCTTGAGGGATCTTGCTATCTTAAGCAACTTGAAAGGTGAAATGTTAGCGACTTGAGGTGACTTTTACTTGACCAACTTGTAGGCGAAACGGGACTTCGTGAACTCAAGAGACATGCTAGCAATCAATCACAACAACTTTTGGAAAGGAAGTCGATACGCATAAAATTGACGACATATATACAACTTAAATTACAAAAAAAGAACGAAAACCAAGACGACAGCCCAACCACTACCCTACAAATTCAGCTGTACTTGAAGTTCTACCATCTGCCTGTACTTATCCGCTATGTCGAGTGTATCAGACATCACCGTCCGCCCTCGCCTTCCCTCATAAACGAACACTTTGACGAAATCAGCCCCGTACTCTGCCTTGGCCTTTTGGGCCACCAGTTCTCGATACCTCTCCGCCACCTTTTCCCTCTTCTGCAAAGGCAGCTTTGCACGGGGGCGTGTGAACTGCTTGATGAAGGTGGGCGAGTCGGATGGCCCGTATTCAGCGTAGGCTCGAGCTTCGTCCTCTGAGTCTCGCTCGATGCGGAATGTGCATAAAGCGTGCGCGACCTGAAATAAGGAAGACTGTTGAGGGAAGCGCGCCCAGAACTGCGCATCGTCGGAAGTGTGTTCCCGATACGCCATGATGAACTGCAACGGAAAAGATAAATAGATACACTGAGAATGAGCGTCAGAGCAAACTTTACCTTGTAGTTGGTCCACGTGTCCTTGCTGTTTTCCCAAATCTTGCTCTTGTCCTGCGGCGGGACTTTGGGTATGTTCGTGTATAAACTGTGCCAGTGGCGCATGGCAATGGGAAAGCCTTGAATATGGGGAAGCCGTTGGCGCCACAGCTGCGCTGAAGGGTGGGAATACCACTCAGTCCCCGGTGCATCTGACCAGAGTACGGTGAGCTGCTCCAACTGAGCAGGACCGTCACCAAGAAATTTTAACTTAGGCGGATCCGGAATTTCGGAATGCGATATGTCGAGACGTTTGGGAGACGCTGAGACTATACCGTTTGTCGTCACGGTGGAAGCCACGAAAATGTCGAGCGATCGGAAAAAACTGGCCTCCGCAGCGGAAGGCACAGATCCAAGGACCCCATTTGATAGAGAGAGGTCGAGGAGGTACGAGAGACCATCAAAAAAGAAGCTGCGGAGCGCGAAGGCGGCGAGGAAGAACGAGGGAAAGCGGGGGTCGGAATCATCGAGGGAGCAAGTCCACCCGAAAAGCCAAGTTCAGAGGTAGATGGCCCACTGCTGAGGGACACTGAACGTGAGGCGGCAAATGGGACGCACGGAGCGACAGAAACCGAACACGGGCTGAATGAGACGGTGGGGCTTGCCCCCCGTCCGGTGACCGAAGGGATGCTACTCGGGCCCGAACTTGTCGAGCTCGAGCTTCCCGTCGCCGAAGTCGCACCCACGGACCCAGCCCTTGCGAAAGGGTCTGTGGAGAGCTCTGGCATCGTGCTCGTCGGGCGTGACGACGGTCGATGTTGGCCGGAGATTGACTCGGGCTGCGCTATCTGGGTGAGGATGTTGGTGAGCATATTTTCTGTGGTTTCTCTATGGAGCGCCTCTTTTTGAAAATGCTCCTGGAGGGAAATAGGCATTTGTTTTTTAGCCTAGAGCAGTGCCTTAAGTGACCTGAGTTCAATATAAGAACCAAGCCCTACCCCTGTATTTCCTGGTGGGCCAACTTGCACGGTGCGCTGGCTCTTGGGGACGTACGGATGTTGCTCCGACATACGAATCGCCTACATTGCGTCAATATTCTGTGCCGGATGGATATACACCCACGTACCCAGGGAAGTAAGTCTGCTAGCTCCTGCGCAGAGCGTTCATCTCGAGACCGGTTTGTAGGTGCGCGGCTGGGCAGAAGTGCACCAGAATCGCTAGTGCCGTTCATGAGTTCGAGCCGGCATCTGGTCGAATGCTTGAGGCTCGTGGATTTGGTGCCGACCCTAGGGTTGCGGTGCAGATTCCGAGCACCTGGTTCCAGTCTAGAACATGCCTGGGTCAGCAAAGACGATGGAGACAAACTACGACGAGTACACACTGTCCCGGCCAAGTTTCGGGGTGAGCGCTGAAGTCCTCCAGCCACTGCTGGAGGTCGGCTTTGCGCATGGATCCCGGCGGTTTGTTGAACCATTTGAGTAAGTCTTTCAGCATTTCGTTGGTGATTCCTTTACCCTTACTAAAGAGGAGAGATGGTATAAGCGCATGGGTAAGTAGAGGGTCAATGAACGTACATCACTTCCTTCTTCGTCTTGTAGGAGCGGTCTTCCGGATTGTACGTCCCGACGATGGGGAGCTCAACTTCGAGTGTATCGACGCGGGGCATTTCTTGGTCAGTGGGCAGCGGCGATCGTGGTAGGGATGAATGGGGGACCTGAGAGTCGGTTGAGTCGCAGTAAGTGGAGTCGCAGTCGGTAGACTCAGATAATCCTGAGAAAGAGTGGACAACTGGGAATGAGGTGCTGAAAGTTGGAGCAACACGTGAGCGTGTTGTTGATTCGCCTGTTGCCGTGTTGGTGTCGTACGGGCGGGCTTTGAGGGTAGAGAGCTCGCCAGATGGGGTACTGCCGTGATCGAGACGTGTAAACGTCCGGGGAGCCGAAGAGGAGAGCGCAGGCGGAAGGGCTCTAATGTTGATGATCTCGTCGAGGTGAATGGTGTCGTACAGCGGCGCGGCGTCGGCGGCGTCGATGTCGAGTACCCGCGATCTCTCGCGCCAGAAACGCACGCAAGGGCGGAGAACAAGGAAGAAAAAAACCAGAGCTAGAAGTATTCCAGCACCGACGAAAAGAAAAATGCCCCAGACGGGCACCGTGCGCGGAGAGTCGTCAGGAGCAAGGGCGGAGGGCGGGGCGGATGAGGTGGTTGACAGTGACGTTCCGAGAGCGGCGACATTGGATCGGCTGCGTCGTCTGCGTAGTCAGCGAACTGGGGGAGGGCGAAGGCGAACCAGCACGAAACAGACGAGACATAAAGAGAGTTCAAGACGATCTGTCGGAGATCGACGGCTGTTCCCCGAAAAGGATCAAAGACGATTCGAGTGACCGGCGACCGGCGGTGGCGTTAGCCGGCGTTACATGAACGTCTCACCACATCCTGGGGAAATGATCCATCGCGACCTCTGGTAGACAATCTATCGCGTTTGATTAAAAGCTCTAATAAGAGACCTGGCGATCCATCGCCTTTGAGCTCCTTCCTTTTCCTGTAGGGCAGCGTCCAGGCAGTCGCCACCGCTGTTGATGGTGTTGTAAAAGACGAAAGAGCTGGCGATGTATCGCCTCAGAAGTACTTCCCTTTTTTTCTGACGACGCGGAGGTGTCGAGCTCACCGTTCTCGACGTTCTTGACGGGCATGGTCATGTTTGGCTACACACACATCATTGTGGTAGTGTTTGTCACAGCCCTCCCGCATCCCATTTTAGAAATCACAGCGGGTCGCTAAGTGTACATTGCGAATGCATGTAGAGTACCTCGCATGTATGCATATCGTCTATATCATCGTATCGAACATCGTGTCCGCGTCTACCTCGTCAGACGGCCGCGCAGCTGCCCCCGTCGTCTGTCTCCTAGGTGACAAGTATCTCACACCTTCCTACTTGGGAAGGATCAGCCTGTGAGCGCGTCGCATTTTGCGGAGGTCTGAAGCATTGGTTCACTTTTATTAAATCGTACATCGTGTTTTAACCCCAAGCCAATGCAGAATATACAAACAAAATAGCAAAAACAGGGAATCAGAATATCAGCCTACCAGAAATAGGTGTGCTGCAGACGCGAGTCTCACTCGTTTGGACCAAGTGGATTTTTTCAGAGGTAGATAAAAATGTACCGCACACGAATTGTAAACATTCAGCTAGGTTCAGTCCGAAACGGACCTGAGGAGCGCACTTAGGGCAAACCGAAGATGTTCAGGGCCAATACTCAACGCATAGGCATTCGAGCACAACTTGAAATATATATTTGAGGTTCATACTTCTGGACAATCCTTTAAGCAACAAAGAACAAGGAATAAGACCACCTCCAAATATCAGCCTATGACAAAATCCCCTTTTAAATAATAATAAGGCCCAGTCTCGTGTGAGACTCGTAAAGATTCGAGTTCAGGACGTCGAGCCAGTCGTTCAGATGCTCGGGTTCAATGGAACTGAACGAGTGGAAGATGAAAGTGAATCGGGGTGGTTGATAGGAAAGAGTAAATACCATACATCAAGTCGTGATCTTACTCTCTTCCATGACCCAAACCGCAACTTCTGGCAACAAACGCAAGAACATCCGTCGTAAACCCCCAGACGATTCGGGAACGTATAGGCCTGGGTGAGACTGTCCTCGCATCGCTGGGAACCTGACGAATGCCGCTACTTTAGCCTGACAGAGGAAGAAAAGACATTGCGACATCGGAAGGCGCAGTCGGTGTATTACGCGAAGTAGGCAACTTTATTCTCTTCTATGTTACAGAGTAGACTAAACAGCACTATTAGAAGCGCAGATGTGCGCGAAGTCCGCCGCGTGCAGGCGGCGGAGCGCCGGTGTGTACCAATTGTGTGAATGTCCCGCTGTCCTTGACTTGCATCCCACAGCATTAAAGCTAAACTTAAAAAGCGCCGTTGGGATCCACCGGCAGCGAAGCCTTGGAATGCAGCGGCAGGTTTCCAAAGTGTGCACGAGGAAGAGGATTCTCCAAGTGTTGGCAATGTGGATAACCGCGACGTCTCAAGTGTGCCCGTGCTTGCCACTTCAAGCTCGGGGGCGGATAAGGCAGTACCTGCAAGAGGCGAGTCTCCGACATTTGCAGAGAAGATAGCTTGCGATGCACTGGCGTCACTGGCCGAAGGTGTCGCAGCGTCTGTTCTGGACGGCATGCTGTCTGGTGGCAACGGATCACTGGATTCAGCCCACTTTGGTATTCTGGCAATGGCAGACCAGTTAAGCTCACAAGAGTGCGTTGTTGGCTCTGTGCGGAGACGAAGGCTAGGCTCATCAAATTTTAGGTCGGATTTTAACCTGCCGGAACGAGGACTACACGTTAATCGTTTCAGCACGCCCTCATCGGATTCACTGTCGCCGACATTTAGGCGTCACCAGGAAAGCTCTGCTGAGTGCGTTCTGTTTCTGATTCTTAACGCGCTGTGTGGAACAGTGAACTCTTAATCGAATTTATAGATGCAATTGCGGCTGGGCAGCAGAAATCAATTCCCTGCGGTGCGTTGACCTTGAGTATATTAAACTATACTGAGTTCACTAAGATATCGCAGCGGTTCCGTGCCCGCCTTTCCCCTCGAGGACCGGGCCATCCAATATCGCATGCCAAACGGAATAACTGCCCTGCCCGCCGGAGTGACACCACTTTCCCAGATGCAGGAGATTTCTCTGCGGGTCACCGGGTCGGTTGGCGAATTGACGCCGGTGCAAGCGGCTCAAATTCAGGTTGCCAAGCTCAACTCGGGTAAACTTACACCACATGCGCCCGATGATGCCATACTTTGGCTTAGCGGCGGTAGGCAAAGCTTGCGTGAGTGGGCTGGAACGAGGAGAATGGTGACTTGGCATACCGGTGTGTTGAAAGCAAAGAGGAGGGCTCGAAAGGCTGGATACACAGACGCAGCAGAGGTGCTGCAAGGTGCGTCATGTTCCATCACACGTTATTGTTCTGTTCTGCAAAACAATTCTAATGGAGCTCGGCAGGTTAAGTTTTAGGTTGCGATCTGACAACCGTGTAGCGTATCTCGTACAATAGATCACGATGTGGCTGTTGCTGCCGTTTTACACATGAATGGAGCTTGGTGGGGTTGCCATAACCTTAATTGAGCGAATCGTCGATAACAATCCAGACATGAAAGACAGTGCACATTCAATATTCAGCAAGGTGCTACATACGGTACACTACGTCAAACAAGTGCTTTAATCTGTTCGAGGTTGGTGTGAGCAAGGAAAAGAAGACTAGAAATAGAGAAAGAACTGACCGCCTACATACGACGACCAGTGGGCGCGGCGGCCGCAGACCCGGAAGGCACAACGGCTGGGACGACAGGGGCGGTCTGAGGCACCCACTTGACGACTTTCTGGTCGTCCCATTTGATGCGGTAGTAGGCGAGGGCCTCTGCGCGGCTGCCCTGCCTCTTGCGGCGGGAGTCAGGCACTCCAAGGACTTGATCGTCGGAGTCATCGCTGTAGATCGCCTGAATCAAGCTGCTCGGCAACAACAAGGTGAAAAAAAGACTCACACGCTGGTGTAGAGTCCAGGCTCCCGCCCGGCGGTGACAACATGGTAGGCGACGTCGTCGCCGCTGCCCGGAGGGTGGGCAGCCTCGAGCTCCGCAGGAGTGCGCGCAACACCTCTGGTCCAAACCGGGGCTGCGGCTGGAGAAGTATAAGATTAGCACAAAGATGGGAATGGGGAGACACGAATACTGACGAACGAGAGCCGCGAGACCATTGGCGATGGCAGCGTTCACGACACCAGGGAGACGAGCTGCAGATGAGAATGAGAGATGGCACCGTCACGGTAAGGATGCTTACTTTGCACGTCGAGGCAGTGCTTGGCCATGGCAAGCGCCATCTGCGTCAGCCCTGCACTCAACGCAATCATGGCCTCCAACTCTGCTTGGGGGTTGGAGGGGATGATTGCAGCAGGGGTGCCGTTTTCAGTCATTGTGTTGTGGGGTTCAAGAAAGTGGGGGGTAAGAAAGAGAGCAACGAGAATTCGGCTTGATAAAGCACGCACGCGGAGCATCGGGCCCCCGATCGAATCATCGATAGCAGGTGGTCGAATCACCGATAACAGATGGTCCCATGCCCTTCCATGCCCGGCCAATCAAATCCAGAAGGGGAATTCAAGCATTACTAGATTGGGGCATAATTCCTTTCCAAAAAAACCACGATGGCACCTCCCAGCTGGACGACGGAAACGCAGTTCGAGTGGCTTCAGACGTTCATGTGGGAATACATGGAAGCAAAGTCGACCGGGCAGACCGCAGAATTTTTCGCGAGGATGGACGACGCGTGGTTTCATGTCTGGCCAGAGACAGACGCATGTGGATTGCCGCCACGAAACTCTGAGGCACGGTTGACAGCCCAGGAGAGGAATATTTTGGCCGAGGCTGTGAGAGCGCGAAAAGAGGTGAGTTATATGCCCTGTTCACCAGAGGTATACTTACTTTTTTGTAGCGGCTGCGTACTTGGTTCCGCGTCAAAAGCCATAGACTTGTGTAGGGCAGTGGTCCGATTTTAGACAGGATATTGAGAGGCGAGGATCGAGATGTGGACCAAAGTTGATGAGATGTCGTATTAAATTAGACGGATACCAAGATTGTGTTTAAAAAACACGATAGTGCGGTATTTGGCTGATGAAAATAATGAAGTGAAATATTTTGTCTGCAGAAACACACACACACAGACCTAGGTTTGTTGACTCAAATATGAATCCTCCTCCATGGCACCTCCCTCCTGGGCAACAGCAGAACAGCTTGAATGGCTTCGCGCGCGTATCGGCAAATACATGGACTCCAAACAAGGGGGCGACCAGATCGAGTTTTTTGTGAAGACGGATGAGGCGTGGTTCCAGGCATGGCCTGAAGAGGCGGCTTGCAACCTGCCATCGCGCCATTCAGGGCAACCATTAACGCCCGAGCAGGCCAGAATGCTCAGCGAGGCGCTGGTGGCACGAAAAGCTGTGAGTCTCCCCATTGCGTGGTAGACACATCGAGTTTCGACTTTACGCGTTGCTACGACGCGTCTACGCGTTGAGAAAGTTACAGAACTGACTGTTTTTTTTTTTGTTAGCAACTGCGTTCTTGGTACCCGCAATAACACCAACCTGTCGCGAAAATCCGGCGCTGCAGCTGTGAAGAAAGACGATGGCACGCTGGCCGCGAAGGTGTGGCAGATCGACAAGCGCACACGGGATCCGCAGCTGGTAGAGCTGTATCAGGTCAAGTATAAGACGCGCGTCAAGGCGGCACTGACGGCTGCGGGTTTCGACAAAATTGGTGCCAATGACGATTGGGTGGCACACGAGGACGCGCTCCCGCCGCAGACGGTGAAGGACGCGATGAAGGCGCAGCGCTCTGAGCGGATGCGGATGATGCGAATGGTGTCGACCCAGCTTTTTGAGGGCGAGACGGATGAAGTTAAAGCAGAGATGGAGGAGGAACTGAGGAAAGTGAAGGAGGCGAGAATGAAGGGTGAGGAACCGGAGCTCTTGACACCGAAGGCAGCTCAAAAGTACGTTGTTTATTTCGAATGCGTGCTTGATGCTCAAATTCGTCGTAGGTCCCTCGATCAGGTGGAAGCAGTAACGCAACATTTCCACTCTGTCATGTTGGATAGGACAGGATGGGTGGGGATTTCGCTGTTTGGTGGCCCGATGCCGAATAGAGGAGGTCAACTATCAACAACGCTGTTAGTACTTTATTACGGCAATCGGTACTTCCAATTGATTTACGATCACGATTACAGCATCTGCTCTGGTCGAACGCCTGCAGGCAACACCTTCAGAGAGGCGCATCCCGACTGGCAAGGTGGCGTGAGCAAGGCTTTCGGCGAATGGTTAAAACGAATTTTCTGTATGTGCCGTCTGGAATTGTGTTCCGACATCGAGACTTATTCTTCCCGTTTACAGCGCGGGCTGACCGGGACGCGATGGCGCTTCCTGAGCCGGAAGACGACTTGGACTTGGACGAGCTCATTCAACTTTCAGACTCAGAGGATACTTCTCGCAAGAAAGCGAAGGCCAAGACTGTGCCGAATAAAAAGACCTCCAAAGCGCCCAAAAGATCGAACAAACGTCCTACTAAGCCCTCTCCAAAATCCCCACTTCCCGATTTTCCCTCGACATCCCTCGGCTCATCATCTGCGCAATTGCAATCAGTATCCTATGGGGCAGCCCCTCAATCCTCGGACGATGCCATGCCGTCTGAGGCGATATACGGACAACAGGCTGCATCGAGCGTGGATGAAGCGCCGTGGACAGGCTGGAATATTCCCGGCGGGGAAGACAATGGCTGGAGGAGCGAGTTCGATGGGAGGAGGGACTTGATGGACACAACTGGTTTGGGTAAAGGGGTCGGAATACGTGGGGATGTCGGTTTTGGCGCCGAGGGAGCTCGCGAGCTGGACGCTGTGCTGGACAGTATCGGACATGGAGACAACAGAGGAGTTGAGGATTCTGACAGTTACACCACCGTCGACGATGCATGGTTCTCGCACGTCGACAACTTGCACGTCGACACCTCACACCTTGACAAGTCCGATTTCGACCTTCGTGTGGATGTGGAGGTGTCCGCAGCACAACTCCCGGACGACAGGTCGGAGGATCAGCCTGTGAGACCTCGAGCATGCTTCACAACAGCACCTTTCGCGATGAACCGGGAGATTGGTGTCGATGCTAGGACTGGTAAGAGATTACTTTGTGATCTATTCATAAATGCTGACATTCTTATCATGGAAAGCCTCTCTGAGTACTCCGTTGGCTGACTCTGCTGTTCCGCCTGCGGGTTCAGGTTCACAGTGGCTAGGAGGGTTTGGTCGCGGTGCTCTGTCGTCGCGCCCACCTCCTCAAGAACGACCGTTCGGCGGAACTCTGCCGTCGCACTCACCTCCTCAAGAACGGGCAGCACCTGCTCAGCCCCCAGCGGTGCCAGCACGCACACAGGCTCGGCCACCAGTGGCACCAGCGCAACGTACTCCAGTGGCCACAAACAGGTCACCTTTGCCGCCACGCATGGCCAGATCGTCGGCGTCGGCCATCGCAACATCAACTGCGGCCTTAGCAGCGGCAATGGCGTCTGCAAAGGAGGATGCTGGGGCGGGAAGTGACGAGAGCAGCGACGAGGAAGAAGAGATGCCGCTCGCAGGTCCGTCCTTCCCGGAATCAAGGCCGATGGCGAACCCTCCCAAGCCTTATAAGCGAGCCAAACCAACGACATTGGCAAGGGGAGGAAGGGGACGAGGAGGAAGAGGGGGACGGCAGGGCGGGGTAACACGTGGAAGTGTTGTGGGAAGAGGGAATACACCCGAGCATGCAAGTCTCGACGAAGAGCAGGTGCAGGCAGACATGGAGGTGGGGGTGGCAGGGACGAGCAAGAAACTGGTGGGGCGGCCGCGGAAAAAGGTGCCGGGCGGAGGCGATAGTTGGATGGGTAGCAGAACACCGCTGCAATTCCTGCAAACATACGGCGACAATAACGAGGTTATACCTCTGCCTCTCGACACGAACACACAACCGGTATCCGCGCGAGAAAAGCGTCGACTCCTCGCCCTTTCGAAGGAGATGGATGAGGCAAAGAAAAAGAAGGCGCGGAAGCCTCCCCACCCCTTGCACAATCCGGACGGACCCACGGACCTTGTTGTGCTAAAACGCCTGCCAGGAGCGCCAATGCCCCCGGTGCCGCAGTTGGGACGACCAGAGCGGGCGCGACGAGCCCCAAAAAACGCCAATGACGACTTGATGCTTATGGCGGCCCTGACCAAGAAGCGCAAAGCGGATGCAGGCCTTGAGGGAAAGAAAGCGAAGAGGTGGGTTATCACTTGTCTAAAAACCTGACGGTATACTCATGACTTTACCAGACACAGGAAGTAAGGATTCAAAATAGACATGGAGCGTTTTTCCGTTGTGCGTAGTTAGTACAATACCAATATGTGGCGTCGACATTTTTGACTTGGTCTGCATTTACTTCGAGTGGAGTTCAGGGGCGAGTCTGAACCTGGTGTGAGTCGGGGATTTACAATTCACTTCTGCTTAGTCTAGTGGTTCCTGGCCCGGTTAATGCACCTTCTGTGAAACGGCATGGAGCTGGGTTCGAAACGGACAAGCGGAAGTGGCTTTTTTTGCCTGCCATATTATTTTTATTTTTATTTTGGAGGCTGTTTAAGGTAGCCATTGGAAGGTAGCGGTCGGGAAGGTTCATTTCATAGTCAACGAATAATTTTGCATGGGAGAAAGTAACAAAGTGCATATTTAGGCATTAACTAATACATTTGGAATGAGCTAGAGCTGAGAGCGTATGGTGAGTGGTAAAGACAGAAACATAGAGGGTAAGTAGGGGTGTGGTTTGCCTAACAAGGGTGGAGCAGCGTTTCAGGCAACGGAGGGCGGCAGGATGGTGGAAACAGCGGGAATGGCGGCGGGATGTGCTAAGGGGCATAGCCGACGCCTGCAAGGCGCCAGCAGCATGAAACTCGGAGAGAGGGTGCAGGTAGAGTAATGGAAGGATACGCTGGCGTGTTTCAAGCAGCGGAGGGCGGCGGGAGGGTAGCAACGGCGGCGTGCGCTAAGGGGAATAGCCGGCGTGGGCGGGGTGCTGGTAACATGAAACTCGGGGAAAGAATGCGGGTGGAGTATTGGATAAAGATGACGAGGCGTTTCAGGGGGTGGGGAGTGGCGGGAGGGCGGGAACGGCGGGATGCGCTAAGGGACATAGCCGACGCCCACAAGGCGCCAGCAGCATGAAACTCGGGGAGAAGATGCCGATCGAGTATCGGATAAAGATGACAAGGTGTTTCAGGCGGCAGGGGGCGGAACGAGGGTGGGAACGGCGGGAACGGTGGCGGGATGCGCTAAGTGGCATAGCCGACTCCCACAAAGCGCCAGTGCCAGGAAACTCGGGGAGTAGATGCGGATGGAGTAATAGAAGGATACGCCGGGGCATTCCAGGCAGCAGAAGGTGGCGGGAGGGCGGGAACGGCGGGAACGGCGGTGGGGTGTGCTAAGCGGTGTAGCCGGCGGGTGCAAAGCGCCAGCGTCATGAAACCTGGGGAGTGGATGCGGGAGGAGTAATAGAAGGATGAGCCGGGGCGCTTCGGGCAGCAGAAGGTGGCGGGAATGGCCGGAATGGCGCCAGAAGGTGGAAAGGATACTGTGGACAGGGAAATCGCACCAGCGACCTGAGACTCTGGGATTAGATGTTTTTTGAGGGTGCTAGGTATGAGTCATGCTTACCTAGGGCGCTGAGAGCTGGCGCGAAGACGGGAAGCGCTGGAAGCGAGCGCAGCACCAGCGATCACTGTGGCTGCAAAGCTTCCGCCAGCAGGATGAAACTCGGAAGACTGGTTGGTGCAGCACAGGCCTGTGTACGTGCTAGCCGCCAAGTGGAACAGGTCAAAGGGCGACAAATGGTGCTGGATGAGCGCGGATATTTGCCGAGAAGGTACCACGATTGCAGGGACAGTGGAGGCAAATATGAAGCCGGTGAACTGTGGATTATAAGTGCATAATCCTAGGGTACAAAGGAGGAGTGCAGGGTAGAGGCAGGGAGCGTGGTGGAAGGAGGAGGAAGGAAGGAGAAGGCAATCATAACAAGGGTAAACAACGAGCGCCTGTCCTAATTAGCACTTTTGACGCGTTCATTGCTCCTCAACCCGCTTCCCTAGACATCTGTAACGTTGGGTAACCCTTAATTAACATACACTCTACCCATCCTGACAATGGTACGCTTTAGTATGGACGAGAGGAGCCAGCCAAAATTGGCAGAGCGCCGCGACACAGCCACCCGACAGCGCCCCCGCCTTTCAAATGGCGGGACGATGCCGCCACACATCTTCAGAAGCCGCTCAACTGATTTGGCAAGACCTCAAAGGCGATGTATCGCCAGCTCCTCTTGTTAGAGGTTTTAATCAAACGCGATGCTTCCTCTGCTAGAGGTCTCGCGATGGATCAAAACCCCAGATACGCCTGAACGTCTTTTCCTGAGATGAAGGCTGTTTTATCCGGCGCCTCCTTCATCCTCAGTCTGGCGCCCATTTTATCTGTTTGGCTCCTTGGTCATCATCTTTGTCTGCACGTCTTTCTACACCTTCAATGCGCTTGATCTAATTGGAAGACGATCGATCAAGGTATCGATCTGGATGCGAAAAGACTCATTGTGACTGTCGACCGTTTGGCGTTCATTATCGAATTAGTCATTGGCAGCAAGAGCCTCAGCAAATTCTTTGAAATAATTTTGGTCTCTTGATTATCATCGGGGATGGTTCGCTCCACATAGACTCTGGAACAACCCTTTATGAACACGTTTGATCTCAGTGGCCATTCTTTTGAGGGCATGGAAAATTTGGACTCGAAGCAAGCTTTGCTTTTTGCCGCCCATCCTCCTGACGATCGTCGCATTCTATGAGCTGTGTCTGACTCCACAATTTGATTGTTTCCTGTGGCTCATTTCAACTAGTTCTCTCACTGACTTCCACCTCGATGATCGTTTACGCCTCTATCTACGCTGGAGTCATTGCAACTAGGGATGTCCTTGTTATCGTATACAACATGTGAGGAACAAACATTTGTACTCTGTCTAGGAGAGACTAATTATTGCAATCACCGCTCTTTGCTGCTGCTTCGCTGCGAATGCCATCACCACTGGCCTCATCGCCTTTCAAGCGTTGTTCGTGCATATATGCAAATCAAACTACATACTCTCTGTGTAGCGAGCACCGAAATTTGACAGAAGCTGGCTTTGTTTATCTATTCCGACTTGAAAATTACTTGTTTTCGGTGTTGTCCAATTCGTCTCGTTCGCACTTACTATCTTTCGACCTTGAGCCGTTTTCTCGCATCGATTATGCCTCCACCATATGGGCGGCCTTTACGACTTACGCCTCTGTGACTTGCTCTGTGAATATTAATATCTTGGATTTAAGAGGATGGCGCCATCACTTGTAGTCCTCATCGTCGCAGATCGTCGTCGCCGCACCGACGTTGGATGTTCCTGCCCGCACGAATCCCTCTACGGTGTCACATTCCGATACGGGATTTTCCAAGGACGCTTCATTGAGGTGTTAAGACGGAGAAAAGGATTTGACTGCCCCTGCAGTCTAGACGAACCCAGAGACCTGTTTTTTTCCGAGTTTGGTTTTCTTTCCAGATGGTCCATTTCGTTTCTCGTTTGGGATGTATTTTTCGGTTTTCTTCCTGGTCAGCGCCGAGTCGCGGCATTCGGACTCATTAGATTTTTCGTACATGACGAAGTTGTGCAGATGAATCGTTGCTCAAGAAGTTTTAGAAGAACTTCAAGAAGGTAAACTTTAACCTACTTTAACCGGGCCACGAGCCACGTGCATGATCGGGATCGCGACACGAGCCAAACAACAGCATTACCCGAATTGATACCACCACCCAACCACCACCACACAAATTGGTGTGCGTCCAGGAAAGCAGGACCCGCACCGCACCCTAATAGTGTCACATTTTACCACAGTGACGCCGCCATGTCCTTTCGCGACTCAACAGTCATCATCCTCGAAACTGGGCGAACAGTCATCAGAGCGGGATTGGGCCTCCACGATCTTTTGAAAACACCCACTGTCGTACGTCTCAAGCTCGTCTGGCTGGCGTTTTCTTTTCAAGCCAGAACTTACAGGAATTCCCCGCGCGTGTCGGCTTGCGGAGAAACGCGTTCACAAACGGGGTGGAAACAAATGGCAAAGCGAACATTTCCGAAGATCCATTGGCGTCGACAAGCCGTGCCTCTTCGCTCCCTCAGAATGGCCAGCGTAATGCCACAGTGAAAGACTACCTCGTTGGGACTCAGCTGGACGAGGCATTGGCCACGGATCCCGACATCGCTATTTCGTGGCCGTTCGCCGATGGCGACGTCAGAGACTGGACGCAGGCAGAGGCCATATGGTGCGTGTTTGGCCCCAATAACTGAGGAAAAACCTCAATTGACTCCCAGGAAGTATGTCCTCTTCAATCAACTGCAACGTCGGCGTGTCCAGAACGAGTCACCCGTCATGTTGTCACTGCCCCCGGGCCTCTCTAGGAACACCCACGAACGAATATGCCAGATATTCTTCGAACGTTTCAACGTTGCGGGTTTAGGGATTTTAGAACGTCCGGTCGGCCAAATCTATGCGGCAAATACCCTCAGCGGCGTTGTAGTCGACATTGGATACGACAAAACCGACATCACCCCCGTCTATGATGGTTTTATCGTCCACTGCGCGCGCACCTCCACTTCGGTCGGTATCAGGGACTGCCAGAACTACCTCGCGTTCCTCTTGCGCTCAAACCAGTCTGTTATGTCTGCTATATCCCCACCCGAAGCCCCCCTCGACTTTGACGTTGCCCATTCTACGCTCCTGGAACTCGTGACGCAGGTGTGGAAGGATGGCTACGTCAAAGTTCCCTCAGATGGCGAGACGGCCGTCGTTGAAGACGAGGGGGTGACCGATATTGCCGCCGTCATTGTCGCTGGCAAGGAGAGAGCTCTCATCGAGAGCGGCATGAAAAAACGAGCCACGGCCAAAGCCTCGGCGGCTGAACAGGCGCGTGCGCGGGAAATCGAGGCCCTCGACCTCATTACCGTCCAATTCCGAGGGCATTCCTTGACGCTGGGCAAGGAACGCCACCGATTCTGCGAGCCCTTATTTGACCCGTCGTTATTGCGTGGAATACCCATTACTGACACCCTGCCGAAATCGTCCTCTGGCATGTCGTTGCCGTTACAAGAGGCGGTCGGGCTTTCAGTCGCACAGATCGAGGTTGACCAACGGCAATATGTATGGGGAGGCCTGTTTGTCACCGGGGACCTCACGCGGCATGTCAAGGGTGCGACTGCTCCAGCTTCTCCGCATTAACAAGAGCCAAACTCTTTCACTAGGCATCGGCATTGCCCTGCAGTCACGGCTTGCGCCCTTCATAGCGAATCCTGACCTCCAGACGGATGTCCAGCCTCGCTCTGTCCGAGTATTGAATTTGCCGGAATACTTTCCCGAGTATCGGGACACCGGAAACGGGTTTGCCGCGTTCTTGGGCGCAAGCATCACGGCAAAAGTATGTGTCGCGCGGTTGTAGCGTTCTTTCACACTAACCCCTCGCTCAGATCACATTCAACGACTCGATGGGCAAGAACTTTGTCTCGAAGGCGGATTACACGAGCAAAGGTCCCCGCTCAGTCATCGAGATGGCGCCTGCATTGTTGTAATTTTTTTTTTCCGCTGTGAAAATTGTAGTTGTATCAATGTGACCCGTTTCCGAGGACGGGCTTGCCCGACCGGGGTTTTCACATTGTAACCAGTCACTACTGTGTTAGCTATCTTGAGCGGGCTTTGATCAAGGTTGATTACTACGCTTGAAAGCAGTTTTGAGAATCCTGTTGGCCAGGAAAAAAATCTGGCTGCGAAATAAGCTTCAAGAGTCTGGACCAGAGACCAGCCTCGCTCTAAATCCTCGGAACAGGCCCGATAAACTACTCGCACGCCTGCTTCGGTTGCTTCGTCCTCGAGTCGGAGGGAAAATTGATGGTGGTCACGGGATCATTCTATTCTTGAAGCGGCACTGCGTCTTCTGTCCTCCTCCACTTCCCACTCAATTCCCTTCGCACTCAAAGACGATGTCTTTTCTTACATTCTCGCACATTTCCTATCCATTCCACATTTTCTCTCTCGCTTTCTACCCTCGTCTGCCTTGATCTTCGCAAATAGCAGCAATTGACATCCCCTTGCCCGCACGCCGTTATCGAGCGAGTACTCACACCAGACACAGGGCATCCACCGATTTTTAAATCTCCTGCTGCCAGACATGACTGGAACATGAAATGTGTCGCTACGGCGGCACGATACAGCGGTCGCCACATCCGATGGTTTGCACCGCTGTGGCGCAAAAAGCAAGAAACTGAGCTCTCTACGCTCTGTGGCTTCACACATCTTTTATCTGGTCTGGAGACAGCTCATTTTTTTAACCACCCATCGATGGCGTGTCTACGGGCAACGAGGTGCGTGTTTCTCATTTTCCCCCTTGTGACGCACTCACCTCGACTTGTACTTAGAGTTCTGTGCAGCATTCGGGCCCGCGTGTGGACCAGGTGAGCATTCCTGACGCCGCCGGCGTTGCACTTGAGTGCTGACAAGAGCTCCAAGGTGTATCCGAGACTCTTCCCCACAACCGATCGGAGTTGGACGCGAACTGCGTGCGTCTGGACATCCTGACACGCGTTCGCAACTCATGTTCCGAGCCATTCCTTTTTCAGAACTGTTCTCGATGCGCGATGTAATGAACCTTCTTTCGCGCGACAGCAGAAACCCCGGAGAGCCCCGGATGGTATGGGCGGCGATTGGGGCTGTGTATATACAGTGAGTCTTTCTCTCTCAACCGTTGTCTGCGACACAGCTGCATGCTAACTGGCGCTGCAGATTGTACTTTGCCTTAGCGAAATTATGTATTTGTTTTTGTTTTGGCGGCCAAATAGGGGGGATTGTGGTCCGATTCCAGATTTCAATCAGTGGCAGTGCTGCCATTCGGTTTGACCCCCGCAAGTGCCGACATTACACACGCACAAAGAACAACGCCGCCGACACCCCCTCCCACAACACACCCCCTCCTCGTCCTCCCTCCATTAATCTCTAGTCAATTCTCTGCCACCCCTCCATGACATGCCCCGGCTTGTCCACCCACCAACCACACTCAGGAACCGGAATCGCATCACAAACAAATATCGCCTCAAAATCGTCCATGGAAACATCGACACCGACCCATTCATCCCCGATGAGGACGATGAGAAGAGTCGATCCAATCTCGCTGTCGCTGGCGTCGACCAGGAGGACGCAAATGTGAGTCGTCGTGCCACGTCGCTCCTTGCCACGTCACCCCATCGATGCCGGCCGGCTTGCTTACCACTCCCCTTTTTGATCACGTGCTTGCTCCTTTATGTTTCACTTTTGCTCACGTGTCTCGCCCAATTAGGAACACCACTTGCAAGCAGTCCTTTCCGAGGCCGCGCAGCGCAACTACTCGACTCACCGGTCGACGCGGGGTTCCAATGACAAGAAGGCCGCGCCCCCTGCCGCCTACATTCCGACGCCCGACTCGACCGGCATCGTCGACAACTATGACCAGCTCTATCCACCGAACAAATGGAAGGATCCGGTCACGTATGTCTGCACCTCCACCACCGTCGAAGAGGCGACCAGTAATGCGATTGCCCATGACTGTACGTACTACATGGATGAGCGAGACAAGGAGTGGCTCGACAAGAACAACGAGGAAGCTCGCGGCGAAGGCACCAGTGCCCAAGGTGCCATGTCTGCGTCCGGTGTCCGTTCGTCGTCCCGCAGTGCCAAAGCAAAGGGCAAGGAGCCCGAGTCCTCCTCGCCTGTTGCAGTGAGTGAGGACGAGTTCGAGCTCGTCGTGGGTTTGTTCGAGAAGGTGACGCACGAGAAGACTGAACATCTTCATCTTGTAAGTCGTCGTCCACCACCGGCGAGAGATGTCGCTCATCCCGAACACCAGAGTCTGGGGGGCATGCCATTCCCTCCATTCTCAGACTATCACGACACCTTCGCGGCACCTCTAGTGCCGTCCGACTTTGCTGCATTCGCCGTGCCTTCTTGGATCCCTCCGCCGCCCACCCTGGTTCGCATTGCGCGCGCTGTCTATCCACATTGGAAGGAGCGACGCCTCGAACGCGAGGGGCACAGGATAATTCCTACCCTCAATGTACGTTGACTGTGTTTCGCGCAACTCTCGCTCACGCACATTCAGGGCGACGAAAACGATCTTCTGAACGAGTCGTATATCTGCTTCCGCCGACGTGAGATCAAGGCCGTCCGGAAAACGCGTGCATCGCAGGTCACCTCTTCTGACAAGTTGCTGCGGTTGCAGGGCGAATTTTCGTATCCCCTCGACCTCGCAAAGGCTGTATTGGCCCGTGAACATCTAAAGCAGGAGAGCGCCCGTCAGTCGCAAAACGTTTGGCAAAAACGACTGGCTGTTGTCGACCTGAAACGCAAGTTCCCCACTCTCGGAGACAAGGGAGACGAACAGTCTCTGATCGACAAGGAGCCACCGACCAAGAAGCCGGAGACGTCATCGAGTCGTCTGCCTGGTCTGAAGATTAGGACACCCAATGACCCAAGCATTTCCTCTGCTCGAATCGAACCCGTCATGCGACCCCAAGCACGCGCGGCCATGATACAGAGCAAAATCGACATTGAGCTTACTCGACAGAGGGATCATCACTGGGAGGACGGTATCAATGTAAGTCGACAAATCAATATTGGCCCTCCGAGACTAACCGTTTTCCAGAATGCATATCAGACACCTGCAGCCCCCTACACGTCGCGACTATTTAAATATGTTCCGCCTGCAGGGTCGCCCCAATGGCCAAATTCGTCGGTCGAGGAACCCGTGGTTCAACGTGCAGTGCGCGTTCGTGTGGGTCGTGGTGGCCGCATAATGCTGGACCGACGACGTCCATCCGCCGCTTGCTCGTTGGACATTCTAAAACGAAGCCGCTCGGCTCTGTTCGGGCCGCCTGCGTCAGACG
This sequence comes from Mycena crocata, assembly GCA_029281795.1. Lineage (NCBI taxonomy): Eukaryota > Fungi > Basidiomycota > Agaricomycetes > Agaricales > Mycenaceae > Mycena > Mycena crocata. Next base: position 129,651 of record JARJCP010000135.1, on the reverse strand, counting down.
ACGACGAGATGGATACTGAGGATACAAACCGACTCAAAGAGCGCTGGCGTTTCGACTCCGACGACTGCCCGTCCGTTGGCCCCGACGGTGCCGACGAACAGGACAGAGTATTAACAGACGAATACCAACCTCAGTAAGTGCCTTGGTATTCCGAGTGACCGTGAATTAAGGTTCTTTAGATTTCTCCGGCACTCTATGTGCCTGCTTACGGAGAATGACCACCAGGGTCTCACGACTGACACTTCGCTGCTCTTGCCGAGTGTGGGTGAGGATGGTTCGCGAGGATTAACGAAGGTTCCTGGATTCAAGCTGGGGATGCACTTCCTCATGACTCGGCGAGATGCATCTGGAGCGCCCCGCTCTTTCCCTCCAGGCATGATCTCTCAGCAGCAATCCAGTGGCTCAGCGCCCCCTGCTACCGCCGTCAACGGCACTCCCATTGCTACGCAAATTAAGAAAATGCAACCCGCCGTCGGGCAGCACTTGCGGATTTCGTCAAATGGTGGCATGCGCCCTCCTGGTATGCCCATTGTCGCCAGCATGCAGCAGAACCACACCTCTCCCCCACGTTCTTCCCCGCCGCATCCCCCCTCCCAGCAACATTCGCCGAAACCCGACGGAAGTAATGGCCAACCTCGCCCAGTCATCAATATGCCCCATATCGGGCAGCAGCAATCCAATGGCGACGGCGTCCACGGGCTCCCGATACCGAATGGCATAGTTCCCAGCCATCAGCCGCAGGATGCGGTGAATCTCCTTGCGCCGCCCGAAAACATTGTCAATGGCGTCCGTGCCAACTCACCAGCACGCCCCAAATCTCAAAACCAGCACGTAAATGGAGCACCTAATGGCTACCAACTACCGATGAATGGTTATCCGACGTCGGGACTCCCCAATGGCGCCTCTTACCTCCCTCAGTCGTCCAGTTTGAGTCTTCAGCAGATGCAGAACCTTAAATCTGCGTTTGCAGCCAACAACCAGCCCAACCAGGACAACATGCAGGTGATGCAGGCTAATGGGAACCGCCAGATCCCCACACAGTACATGCATGTGCCGAACGGCGCCAACTTCAATATGCCGCTGACCGCGGGGACGAACATAAACCTGAAGCTCCCTCCAACGCGGCAGATGAACTGGTCGTCCCCTATGCGGCCCAATTCGGTGGTGAACGGCATGGAGAGCGGGGCGATGAACGGTGCCATGAATGGGTCTCTGAATGGAGCCATGAACGGTCCTATGAATGGGTCCATGAACGGCTCGATGAATGGGTCCATGTCCCCGAGCCCGAACCATAGGCACGCTGTTCCTGTGCCCGTGCGTACACCCTCCGCCAACGGCTCTCGCAATGGGATGCGGGGAATGAATGGGCAGCTCGCTCATTCGATGTCGCCTCATCTGCAACACAGTCCGTCGCCCATGCCGTCGATCTCGCAGTCGCAGTCACCGCCGCGCCCGCCTATGACCCCTATGCAGATGGGCTCCCCTTCAATGCAGCACCAACAGCCGGTGGGAGGCTTCCAGAACGTCTATTAGATTATGCACCGCACTTACAATTATTGCTCACGATTTATCTCTCTCTTACCATACCCCCACTCTGTTCATTTACGATGTGTATTTCTTCTCGTCCAGATAAAAGCTGGTTTTGTACTGTAGATTCTTTATTGCGAACATGAAAATCCGGATTCAATGACAACTTTTAAACTTGCGTGATGTCAGCGCCGATCATCTCATTCCGCTACCCACCATGTCTCGTCCTGAAGGACTCGATGGCCTGTCTCGCGTTCCTTCGACCTCACATGTCCCCGCGCGTCGTTCACGCGCTCCTCGACTCTCTGGAGTTGCGACAGCTACCGGTGCAGGTCTGACACGACGTTCTTCCGTTTCCGGTCTAGCTTCTGCACCGAAAGCTCAGCGGACGTCCAAGACCTCCCAAAAGCTAGTCGTACTCCCGTCCGCCCCTCAGACCAAGCCACTTGCTGCCGAGGAGGATGAAGAGCTGGCTTTTGGCTACGAAACTGATGCCGGCGTGCGCGAATACAAGAGCCAGGCAGAGCGGATGACCAAGGAGCAGCGGAAACGCGCCGGCTTCCGGCGCATAACGGTGTACTGCGTGTGCGAGTCCTTCAAAATGAAGCTGCTGAGCTCATTTCTGAAGCGAGAGCACAACGTTTCACCGAGGGTTTTCGACGAAGCTTTGTATGTGGTATGTTTCCAACATATGGGACCGGTAAAATAGTTACAGCGTTGCAGATGTACCACCTCCCTCTGTTACCTGGGTATGGTCCTAGCTCGAAGATTCGGTCTTCTGTCCCCGCCAAAACGACGACGGGGAGGTCGATACTTTCTCGCTTGTCGGAGGCGGAGGAAGACGGATATCAGGGAACATACTTCCCCGCCGCGCATTCACCCAAGGCGCACCGCGACGGGTACATCAGCTCGTCGTCTCCGGTCTTTACACGCAAACCTTCTGCTGGTCCTTTCTCGACGCCGTCCGTCCCCGAGACGCCTGCCTCTGAAATGCCCGAAACACCCGCGTCTGAACCGTCTGTTGCTTTTGGCGAATACATTCAAACCTCAAAAGGACCACCAACGGGTATCTCGGAAGAGGTACCATCCGCCCGGAACTTTTCCGAGGACGAGGACGTCGCGGAGGTGGTCTTTTTCGAGTATGGGGTAGGTTGACTAACTTGCTTGCATTCTCTTATACATCTAACTAAGATGAACAGGTTGTAGTATTTTTTGGGCTAGAAGAAGACCAAGAGAAGAGCGTCCTTGAAGACATTGATAATGCGGGAATAATGAAAGGAAAGATACGGGAAGAAGATTGGGAAGTCGAAGAGTGTCATTTTGCAGTAAGCTCTGTTTTCCGGGCTGCAAAAACTCTTCTCACTAGATTCCCAGCACGACCGCCACATCGCGTACCCACGAATATACAACGATTTCTTCAGTGAGCACACCGTTTATCTTTTCTCATGTACATACGAGCTCAATCTATGAAGCCTTAAAATCCCGCTCCCATCTCCTCAAACTTTCGATCTCACACGCCCTTGCGCAATCTACGCTCCTTGCCCACTATGAAACCAACGCACAGCGCGTCCTCTCATCACCACTCACGCTTTCCATTCCAAAACAACTCGCAACGTCAGGCGCGCTACAGCTTCGGCGACACGACGCGCTCAAGCTCACGGGCTCCTTGTTCAAGGTAATAGCATACTTGCTACTACCACTATGTATTGGTGCTTATAATTCTCAAATCAAGCTCCGCCGCGACATCAATCTCGTCTCCAACGTGCTCGACGTGCCAGAGCTCTTTTGGAGTGAGGCGAGCTTAAAAGAACTCTACGACGCCGTGCGCGAGTACATGGAGATCAAGGGCCGAGTGCAGGTTTTGAATGAGAAACTTGCTGTCGCGAGCGATTTCGTGAGTAGCTGCGATACTTTTCGCAGCCTTAGCTGACTTGGACCCTTCGCAGCTTGACGCGATTCATGACCACTTGAATAATTTTGCGATGGAGCGAATTACTTGGATCATCATCTGGTAAGGCTATTTTTTTTTGGATTATACACAAACTTACAATTCGCAGGCTCATTGTTGTCGCGATTTTGGTTGAGCTGGTAAGCCCTCCGTTTTCTTTTCTTTTTTACTTTGAGCTGACAGAATACAGGGTGAGGTGATTGCACGGCTTATTGTGCACGCCACGATGGCTGGCGGCGACGCTATAGAACCCGTGTTGTCGAGGGAAGACGTGCTGACAACTCTGGAGAGAATGATGATCTAGTTGTGATGATAGTCGATATACTTACTGTGAACTGTTCTAATCGTCTGCAAACACTTGCGCGGCGTAAAATAGGCACATCCTCGATCTTTCGAAGCATTCTGCGAGACATATGGCTCCGCATGTCGATCTTTGAACTATCGATGCTGGGTCTTCGCCGATCCGACGTTCACGTTGGCCAACCGACCCAAACTTGATGGGTTCGAACAAGCAGGCAACCGATCTCGAAGAAACATACCAACAAGCAGAGTGCACTTGGCGCATTTCAGACAACAACGTTCATAGTCAAGGCATGTCATTGTCATAGGACTAGCAAGCAACATAAAAAAATGATACGGGTGTTTATGCGGCGTTGCCCTCGGCGAAGTTGAGCAGGTCAGAGTCGCCTTGGTCTGAGACGGTCATGACACTGGATAATGGTAAGTCTGAGAAAAAAAACATGCACAACACATGCGACGCACCCGACACGGAAAAGCTTGCCAGCAGCGGTGCCAAGGGCGACGTTGGTGCCAGAGAAGTGGTGCACCGTCGTTTTTGAGAGCATGGCGTAATACTCGAGCTCAGATTTGCGCAAGGGCGGGCAGTTACCGGCGATGAGCACGAGCTTCGCTGGGAAGGAAGGGAAAAAAGAAAATGGGTCAGTTCAAGGGACCTTCTCAGCCTCACGCTCCAGTCCCCGAGAGAACAGAGGTGGAATGCTCACCCTTTCCGCTCCGCATCTGCTTGAGCGCCGACTTGTAGCCAAGGCTGTACTTGCCCGACTTGACGACGAGCGCGAGTCTGGCCGAAATGGACTCGGACGATTTTGCTGCCTTGGACTTTTTCGTGGGGGCCATTGGTGTCGGCTGGGGAAATTTTAGACAAAGACAAAGAATCACTGCGAGAATACTTACAGTGTCGGCGGCGGTGGTGGTTGTCGGTGAGGATTTTTCTTGAGCCTAGACTTTTGATCGACTGCACAGTCCTCTGTTTCAAACAAGCCAAAGCACCAGTCCGGGACCCCGGTCACGTGACTGACGCGCCAATTAGGGGCTCTGCTCTGCTCTGCTTGACCCGCCCGTTTGACCTTGACCTCACTTCAACTTCATGGCCGTGTCGTACACCCCATCCCACGCGGATTTCATCGTGGAATTTAAATCTGGCAATTTTGCTTCATTTCTCAAGACGCGCAGAGTGAGCCTGCAGCTCCGATCCTGCCGATGCCATAGCTGATGGAGATCAGTCGTTTTCCGAGGGCGAAACATTGACGGTGCTCGACAAAGCCACACGCAGTGCCAAGTACTACAGTACGGTGCAATCCGGGAAAGGATCGCAGGACAACGTTGAATTGAATTCTGATTTTTTATACGGCAAGTGTCTTCTACCAGGGAACAACTGCTTGCCAACACTGGTGTCCAAGTGAATCACTCGTGCGACCCAAACATCGCCTTTGATCTGTCCTCCGAGGACGCCACGAAGTGGCATGTTAGAGCGTTGAAGAATATAGATGCAGGGAGCCCGAGTGAGATGACATCGTTGTCATCTGCGCGAGCTGTGCCAACTCATGGGAACAGTCACTTTTTTCTATCCTAGCACAGAGTGGGAGATGGATCAGGCGTTCGAGTGCCAATGTGGTACCGAGGTGTGTGTGCAAGGGTCCGATGCTGCCTGCTGAGTTTTTAACTCGGTTTCAAGAGTTGCTTGGGACGCACCCAGGGCGCGAAATTCATAGTTAAAGAAGAGGTTATGCGTCGGTGGATGAATCCATGGATCGAGGAATTAATGCGCGAGAGGGACGCGGTAGTGGAGTAGAGCACTGATACAAAGACGCGTTTGTTACGTAAGCGCAACGCGCCGTGGACATCACGTGGCCCCTCTCCTTTTGTTGAAAACCGTAGCAATGGCGCGTACAAGCCAGTCCCAGCCGCTCTATGCAGACGATTCAGACGACGACGCCGAGCAGCATACCCCTAGGCCTCACAAGGTCGCACGGAAACGCCTCAGCGACGTACACGATGTCAGTTTCGGCGACTCTCCACCTCGCCAACCTCTCAAGAGCCGCAACATAAACGATGATACTGCAGAGAAGCGCAGGCGGCGCAAGAGCACAAAGATCACCATAATCGAGAATGCTCAGGCTGGTCCCTCAAATGACACCTCCCACGAGCGCGATCCCGCCGAGACATCTCGGACGGCGAGGCAGAAGCAACCGCTCAACTCGGTGGCAGCGCCCATGGTCGAGCCACCAGCTCTCGAGATCCTGAGCTCCAACTTTGACGAGTGGATGAAGATGGCGACCGACAATGTACGTCTCGTGTCGCGTCTACAAGTACTCGACTGACGGCCCCACAGAAAATCAATGCCGGAAACTCGTGGAATTTTGCCCTCATCGACTACTTCCACGACATGTCGCTGTTGCGCAATGACGATGGCAACTCCATCAATTTCCAGCGCGCGTCGTGCACCCTTGACGGCTGTGTCAAAATCTGGACCAGTCGCGTCGACAGTGTGGGCACCGAGACCGGCAAGCTGCTCAGCAATCTCGCCAACGACGGTAAAGACGAGGATGAGGATGGGAACGCCTCGGACAACCCTGACGAGGAGGCAACCGCGAAGAAGAAGAAGTCGCACCGACCCGGTGCGACCCTCGCAAAAGATCCCGCTCAACTACGCAGCAAGAAGCTCGACCTCGAGTTTAGCGTGGACCCTCTGTTCAAGAAGACTTGCGCCGACTTTGACGAGGGCGGCGCCCAAGGCCTGCTTATGAACCACTTGAGCTTGGGGTCCGGTAACGAAGCAGGGTTGCGCGTCATTTTCGACGCGAGCGACTCGGTTGGGAAGGTTGACGAGGACGAGGACTTGGAGGAACCAGAGGACGCAATTGATCTAACCGAACTCCGAAGTAGGCGGTTCTATCCCAGTCTAAACGCTTTCCTCACCTTGCTTGACAGGGGACTTCTTACCTGACCTCGGTGTCTTGGAGGATAAAGAAATTTCACATTCTCTGGCCGAGTTCTCTTTCGGCAAGGCTTCCGTCACCCACGACGATACCACGTTCTTCCAAGACAATACTCAGCATTTCGACAACGACGACGACGACGACAATGACGCCGGCCCCGCAGACTATTCCATGAATGTCGATTCAGGTGCCCCGCCCGTCGAAGACTTCTTCGTTGGTGACGATGCGGTAAACGAAGATTACGTGGGCGGCGATGATTATGGCGAGAACGGGTCGAACGGGTCGGGGATGACCAGCGAGCAGGGCATGGGCATGGGCCGCCCTGGTCCCGGCGGCATCATTCCCTTCGATCCCCGGCGCCCTCCCAACGAGCTGGTCATGTCCATGACTGAAACCGACGGCGATGGGGGCATGATGGATTACTTTGACAAAACCTTCTCGAAGAATTGGGCCGGCCCCGAGCATTGGAAAGTGCGCAAAGTCCTTAGGAGGCGTAGGTGTTCATTCTGCTGTGTATACATTCATACTGACACTGCTTTACAGCGGATGCCGATACCAGTGCTAAGCAAGGGCCCAAACCTCGGAAAGAGAAGAAGGAGGCGTTCAAGATAGACTTTTTCGCTCCGGCCGAAAAAGACCTCAAAGAGATCACCAAGGAACTCTTTGCTCCTGTGACTGGCAAAGGCGCTGGCATCAACCTGGCTGGCACCGGCCCCGCCGCACGGAAGAGCAAGAAAAAGGGCAAAGACAAGGAGAAGAAGGACGACCACAGTTTACCTGATGACATGCACTTCTCCAGCCGTCAGCTGGTGTCTCTATTCCTGAAGCCCAAATTTCAGGTTTGTTATTTTATCCTTCACCTATATTTCCGTTGATTGTCAATCCTCAGCTCAAAATGCGCGGACAAAGAGTGCGGTACAACGAGGATGGCGACGGTGAAGTGGACGAGAACTTCTGGGCCCAAGCCGCCGCTAATCAAGCGGCTGGGAACGATGACGAGGATGCCAGTGCGTTTTCCTATGGGGCAATCCTAATTGCTTGCTGACGCCGTTTTAGCCGCAGGGGGAGGCGCCATTCCATTCAATACCCAGTTCTTCCACGACGATTACGACGATGGTCCTGGGTTTAATGATGACTATGATGACGGCGAAGGCGGCGCTCCCGAAGTAGAACCCGGCGAGCAAGATCTGTTGGCCGCAACACAGGGCAAGACACGCCGTGTCAAGCCCGAGTTCGTCAATTACGCCAAGCGCGCGAAGAGGGTCGACGTGCGTAAGCTGAAGGACAATATTTGGAAAGGACTCGATATCGTTGTCGCGCAACCCAAGGAGGAGGACGATACTATGGTGCGCCTCCCCCATTTTTTACCCCTCAGTGCGTTGACTAATTGGTTTTCCTCGGCAGGACGTCGATCCAGACGAGCCCACGCCAACAGATCCTTCCGAGGCGCGCGTCTTCAGCTCGGTCATATCTGGCCTTCAGCGGTCATATCCGCGAGAGAAGATGGAAGAGATTAGCACGAGCTTCTGCTTTATTTGCCTTCTCCATCTGGCGAATGAGCAAGGCCTCAAGCTCGAGTCCAATGTCGACGATGACCCTGCGCCCATGGTCGCTGAGGTAGAGGAGGACGTCAAGAAGGTTGGCAATATTTGGGATCTCAAGGTGGGTGTTCCTCGTCGCTCATTCTTATCTTCGGTGCTAACGACTTGCGCAGATCTACCGGGATCCTGAAGCCACCCAGTCGGCATGATATGCCTACTGAGCTCAATTTCTTCTGTGGCTATATGTATCTTTTCTCTAAATTTATTCCCTTTTGCTTACTGCTCATGCTGGCGATTGTAATTCCAATATCAATATATAAATCATTTCCCATGCCTCAGTCCAGAGAAAGAATACAGCAGTACGAACGGTAATAACAAGATACACAGGGATGAACGAACAGACTAGTAATGATACAGCACAACGCGATAGCGGTGAAATCTGGAACTATAAATAATGATGTCGAGGACGAAGAGCAGTGGGTGAAGAATCGTATTCAGTGTGCCATCGCAAGAGCATTCCACATCCTCTCATAGCGCTCTTGGTTGCGTGAACTGAGCTCGTTAAACTCGGTGAAGGCCTCTTCAGGGAGCTCCAGCATGCCCGGCGAGGGCGTTCGAGTGCGAAGGATGTCGTCGGGCGGAAAAATGGTTAGGATGTCGCTCGTGGTGATGCGCGCCTTGGGGACATTGGTGGCTAGGAAGACACGGTCTGCGCCGAATGGCACAAATGTATAAACGTCGAGGAATCGATCCCGCCTTGTGTGAGATCGTGCAGCTGATTACGATGTCAGTAAACGAGATCCTTCGGGAAGAGATATAATTACCCCGGAAAACCATAACTTGACGCGCTACGATCGCCACCCCAAGGCTTCCGTCTCTCATGATCGCACCGAATAAACTCGAAAAGAAGGGTGAAGGGGAGGAAATGAGAGCCCGGCGAATCTCTGTCGTGTGATTGGGCCAGAAAGCATTTTATAACCTTCCGCGTCCTTGTTCCCAAAGCGGCCACCTCTTGTTCCGCTTGTGGAAAGGCAGCATCTTTGCAACCGAGAAAGTACAAGGCTCCGATTAATCACGTGGGCGCGAAATTGCATGAATTCCAAAGGAAATCTTGGGGGGAGAAAAACTACAACCGCTTCTCGTATCGTTATGAATCACGGCTAGTCTTGAGGCTTTAGGGCTGGATGAATAAAATGTCCACGTTTTTCCGCGATTTTCGCAATACTTTCTCTCCCGCGAAGATCTGACCAAATCCGGCGGTGATCGTCGGTGCCGATCCACGTCCTAGCGCGTCTGGTGCTCGTACGCGCCGCTTGCGCGCCCATTGCGCTGTTGCCTGCTGTTGCGCGGCGCGTGAGTTTTGATCACCGTCGACAATTGCGGCTAATTGCGGTTCCGCGGTTCGCTAAGTGCTTGCAACTGAATAAAATTTGACAGCACCGTGTGCAACTACTTCACGTCCCTAGACTAACACCCAGGTTTTTCAGGAAAACGGTTGAGGTTGAAAGCAGATATTATAATATGAAAAACACAAGTACAGATACAAGTACAGGTACGACTATTCCTTCCTTCCTGAAGAGAGGCTAGAAGATGAGACTGCGACACAGGCGAGATAAAAATACTATCTAATGTAAGAGCAAAAAGAAAGCAAGGGGCATAGCAGTAGGGCCAGCCCCGAAAAATAGAGAATGAAAGGTTTCGCCCGGTTCACTGAATCATGCACTTCCAGCCGGGAAATCAAAGGGGCCGTCGCAGTCTAAGGTGTGGTTGCCAGCTGCCCATCGAGACATGGTGTATGCTGACGAGGACGAGATCCTCAAGCTTGATTTGGTTTGGTCCGGGACCGACTCTCCACCTCGCGTCCGCATCATCCTCCATGGGTTGACCGTGTCTCTCCTTCAGACGAGGTGTGAGTTGACATGCTGGAGGCTAAAGGGGGTTGGACGCGTACCTGGATGAACCGCTGGACACATTTTGCAACGTTTTTCGCTAATTTGGCGCGCGTAATGGGACCAGGGGGGCTGCGGAAGTCTTTCGTTGGGATTTGTCTGCTCCACTGCCTGTATCCGGGCCACTGGAAGAAGAAGGATGAGTCAGTACAGAGTTTAATCGGATAGCAAAAAGAGCGCACCTCGAGCCGGATCGATACGCTGGGGCCACGCCCTTCGAATACGGTCTCATCCCGCTTTAGAAGCCTTCTAACACGAGAGTGCAAGGCATCTGAAAGCGGGATTCCACACTCGGAAGGGTTTTCTACCCAGAAATGGATAGGTGCCTCCATATCGACCTCCTCGACGTAGCGACGACGATCGCTATTTGTATGCGGCTTATACATAAGCTGTGGCACGAAAGGACCAGAGACGCCAGCAGCAGGGAGGGACAGGGCATCCTTGAAGAACTGCAGCTGGTCTCGGTGCGTGTACAGAGGCTGGCTGCGTTCTTCCTGCTAAGACAACAAAGCAGTGTCAGCACCGAGGAAGCCGAGACGAATCATTGAGTCGCTAACCTTGGGCTGGATGTAGGGCAGGCTGGGTAGCAACGGCGAGTGCAAGTCTGGACTGGGAGAGGCGGTGAAGCCACCGCTACCGCCCGGCGTCGTTGGGGGTGTCAAGTGATTGTGAAGCGGGGGTGTGGTGTGAGGGGAGACATGCTGAGAGCCGGAGCCGTAACCACTGGGAGACAAGAGGACGTCCGAGTGTGCTGGGGAGTGCTGCCCATGGGAGTAGATGGGGTATGGTGGTCCATAAGCGAAGGGCGCAGGCTCCGCAGTGCTGTAGTCGGGCAACATGTAATTTGAGATGGGGGCCACGGGGTGTTCAATCGAAGCCTGAGAACTCGCAGAACCGCGCCGTTCGCCACCAGGCAGTTGCGGCCATTCCGGGTGAGAGGTCGTAGGATATGACGTCTGCACTGGGTAAAGACCAGAGCCAGGACCCTCGACACTGATATTGTAGTCGCCCGTCGTTGCTGGCCAAAATTCGGGATATACGAAATGTTCGGGATACTGTTGCACCGCGTCGTGTTGGAACAAGTCCTCCGCTGACGCGTCGCGTTCGTCCCCGGTATATCCGCGAGGCTAGATTTACCATGAAAATAAGAAACTCGAGAAGAAAGGTGGAAAGTGATCTGCGCACGAAATTGTGATGATACCCCGACATGAAGCGAGGCAAAGATGACGAAGTGTGGATATGCAGTTTGGCGGAGTTGCCTATATAGGTCTTTGTAGTCTAGACGCCGGAGTGCGCCTGTCTGTGAGATGGTGGGAGGGAGCTTTGCTACGATGCTGAGCAACGAGCGACGCGCATTATAAGTACTTTGTGCATGCTCACCGCATTGCCAACATCTTCGACGAAGAAAATCCTGCTACAACGACGAAGAAGGGGCGCAGCGTCGGGAAACCACATATAGCACAGCCCGGCTGTATTGCCGACGTATCTTCCATCTACTGGTTCCGTAGATCGGGATGTGGCCTCCGGGCTGATTGATGATCCCGTGAAACATGACCACAGTCACAATGATGAGCTGATTGAGGTTCAAAGCTTGCGTCTTGGTGTAGACTGTTGACAGATTTGGCTTGATGCAAAGGTTCCCACGGCTTGATTCCCAGATTAAATCAACGTGTGGAGACTGCTCAACGAACATCCGTGAACAAAAAAGCCTGAGAGCGAGACAGCGAACACACAGACACAAGGAGATTTCTTGAAACACTAGGGACAGCCAGGGACCAGGCAGGGACTCAGATGGAGTCAAATGCAGGTAGCACACGAGTGCAATGGAAGGTGCGGGGCGGCGACAGACACAGCCTCGGGGGCGGGCGTCGGGAGAACAGGCGCTCTATGTGTCGGGCGGCGCGGTGGGCGGTGGAACAAGCGAAGGGGGTACTTGGGAATTCTGATGGCGGGATGCCGAGGTCCCGTGACTTTCGGAGCACAGCTTCGCTCTGCCTTTCCATCATGTCTTCATCGCTGGCAGGCGCCCTCGTTCCACGCGACGTGCCTCCCGAGGCGGAGCAGGACGAGGAAATGGAAGACCTGTTCGGAAATGAGGACCCCGACGAAGCCAAGCCCGAGCCCGAAGAGTAAGTTCGTCGCGAGTACGCGTAGAGCCGGCCTGAATTTTCTTGGCTCCGAAGAGCGGCGTCTCCGGCGGCGTCGTCGGATAATGTTCCAACACCGGAGCGCGAGCGGCGTAGAGCGCAAGAGTATGAGGAGGAGGAGGCGCCTCCGGAAATTACGGTCGAGGTGCGCGAGGCGCTGGTCGAGTTTCCTAATATTCCCGTTCCAAAAAGCTCCAATGGAGATGTAAGCGCGCACATACCTTTCGTGGGCTACCCAAAATAATATTACTGGTCCTAGAATTGGGTCATACGGATGCCCAATTTCGTCAAAGTCGACTCCAAGCCGTTCCACCACGAAACGTACATGGGCCCTGAACAGGAGGAAGAAGAGGCCCACCAGGCAGAAACACTACGCGAGAAAAGCATGTCTATCAAGCTCAAGGTGGAGAACACTATGCGCTGGAGATGGACAAAAGACGCGGAGGACCGTGATGTGAGTCGTCCGCCTTGTCAGCCTGCTTTGCTCCAACACAGAACAATAAAAAAAAATCCCAGTGCCGACAGTCAAACAGCCGCATTATACGGTGGTCCGACGGCACACTAAGTCTGCGGCTCGGAAAAGAGCTCTTTGACATAAATCAAAGCATCGACACCTCGGGCGGCAAGTCCTTTGGCGCGTCGCAGCCCAGCCAAGCCCAAGCCGGGAAATCGCAGGGTCTCACGTATATCGTGGCGCAGCACAAACGGTCTCAGGTCCTCCAGTCGGAGGCGCTCGTCACCGGTTACATGTCTTTGCGGCCAACCGGCATGCAGTCCGAGACCCACCGCATGCTCGTTCGCGCCGTCGGACAAAAACACAACAAGGTGGCGCGACTGCGCATGGCGCCCGACCCGACGATGGACCCGGAACGCGAGAAGATGGAGTTGATGAAGTTGAACGCGAAAAAATCAAAGCGGAAAGACGCAGAGGATGGCGGGAGACAACGGAGATCTTCGAGAAAGTCGCGTGGTGCAAGTGTTTGGAGTGACGACGATGACGACGCAGGGCCGATATACGCGTCTGACGAGGACGAGGACGAGGGGTTGGGGATTTCTTCGCGACGGTCGAAGCACCGGGCCCCAGAAGACGACAAGAAAGAGAAGGACGCAAACTACCAGCTTGATGACTTTGTTGTTGGAAGCGACGACGAGGGGTCGGATGTGGGTGCGAACGGCAAGCGGAGACACCAAGACGATGAGCTTGACCGAATGGACGCGCAAATCAACTTGCATACCGCGAAACGACGACGCGGGTCGGCTGGCTCGAAAGAGGACGCGTCAAGAAACGATGCAGACGAAGTCATGGACGTAGAGAGTGAGGAGGAGGAGGAGGACCCAGATGAGCACAGGGTACGTCCGCTGGGGAGAGTAGGTGGGTCTAGGAGGCGCCTACAGCTCGAGGAGGAGGAAGAGGATGAGTAACACAAGCGGCATACATATATACATATCTTCTTGCTGTATACAAGACAGTGCCTTCCCGAGACCTACTTGCGAACAGCCCCCGACGTTTCGCGAAGCACACCACTGTCATCCCATTTTCCAGAAGGTTTTATAGCCTCCACTATTGCCTGGTTTTCGGTATTCCCTTGCAGCAGATTATGTAGCGTGAATATAGCATGTTCCCGAAGATCTAGGCGGCCAAGTGAGCCCCAAGTAGTACCACAACAGCTGTGGGCGACGTACATGGGTTTCGCTCGTCAACGACGCACAGATTCATGACTACTTCTATACCCCCACAAAGCCGTGCACGGTCTTGCACCGCCTTATTCCCGTGGCACAGGATGCCGAGAAGGCGCACGAGATCCCGTTTTAGGTAAGAAAATCCTGTGCTGTCGGGGCCATCACCGCCGCCTCGAGGCTGTGCGGGCGTCGGCAATGCCGCCCCTGCGCCCCCCACAGCTTTCCCGAAGTTGATGCGCGGTAGGAACATGTCCAACAGACGCAGAAGTTCTGTGTATTTGGAGTCAGTGCTGGACTGGAAACGCGGCGACACAGCGTGGGACTTGCCAGTCAAACTCTCAACCATTCCCTGATCCGCAGACATAGTCTCAATAAAAAAATCTTGGGAATTAATCGAGCGGGAATCGGTGTCCGACGATTCCAAAGTAATGGTCACAATGCATTGGGTGACGAGCACCATGGCTTCGCTTACTTTGGGCAACATAACGTCCAAGGACGACGGGGGCTCAAATGCTGTTGGGGTGGCGTCAGGCGACGTCGGCGGGGGCGCGCGTCTCTGGGCTGTTGACGCAGTGTTTGATGCTATCCCCAGGGAATTCCGAATGGAAGATTGGGCATAGGTAGAGAGGGAAAAGAAGGTCTTTGCAAGCATAGGGCGAAGTTTGGTGTACAATGGGGTTCCTTGTGGCGTCGTCGGTATCGGAGACATCCTTGCGGACTGCAGATACGAGTCGACCAGCTTGAGGAGCGTAGTCTGATGCGGGGTAATAATTTCGTCGGGCCTGATAATACATGAATATAAAATCACCGCCCCTACGGAGACAACATACATCGAGAGCCGATTGAAAAGGCTAGGGACCAAATCCACGGTCATGATTCGGGTAAATATTTCATATCTGTCCGGAAGCATGAGTTGAAAAAGGCGGCGAAAGGTTGCCTTAATGACCCAATATCGAAAGCTCGCGCTCCTTCGCTTGCATCATCGGCATCGTACAACTGGACCATGCTGTCCAAGAGCGATATACATATTCGGACACCGACCACAGTCCTTGTTAGATTTTTTCTGCGCGTGAAAAATCAATGCAGCTTTTCTCGAAATTGTGCTGTAAAACGCACATCCGAGTTCTATTCCCGTCAATACAGTTCAGAATTAAGATAAGAGCCGCCAAAAGTGTCCGAGGATCAGTAGAAGAGAGGAGCCGTCTGCAATCAGCCTTAGGGGAGTAAAATTGTAAAAGGCTCCGAGCCATACATTAACACCACCTGGTCCTCCGGTAGGTTCATGTAGGTGTTCCATAGCTTAGGAAGAAGAATGTCGTTTCCAGTTACGAGATTCGCCAGTGCCTGGGACAAAACACGGGCGACCAGAATCGCTGTGGGATATGTTAGCAGTGGAGGACGCACTGTATGTGTCCAAACCTTCTGCTTCTTGCAAGAAGGACCAAGAAGTGTAATAATGAAGCAGCCGTCGGATAGCAGGTTCATTCTCACTGTGTCGAACCCTGAACAAATTTGTTCATTCAGCACACGGTCACTTACTATGCCTTCATCTGATTTCGTGGAACGCCGGCCACAAGGTTCCTGGTAAATCTCCCCAAACTGGCAGATAGAGCCTTCAGGCCATTTTGCTTGGTCTTTTCGACCTCGTCGTCGGCTTCATCTTCAGAATCGTCGTTGTCCCAAAATGTCAACTGAGCTCGGCTAAGGTCGCGCCAGAGTTTTCGTAAATCTGTCCAGAGCGCATCATTCTCACCCAGTCGCTCCCTGAAAATCGTGTATCAGCTGCTACAAACTGATGGGCTCGATGCGCGCGATGCCTGTACCTCTGGTCTTTACTCTGAGCGAGTTTCGCGGTGATCGGCTCGAGAATAGCTGCTACCGAAGCCACATTCGTCGGGGAGTTAACATCGAACGTAGCACAGGCGGTGTTGAACTGAGAAAGCAAGTCCGTCATACCACGCGCGGCTGGAGAACAGCTTAATCCTGAGCGCTCGCGGGGAGAAGGAGAGCAGGCATGGTATTTGGTCGGGTATACTGTATTTATGCGGTGCGAGCCTGACAGTATAACGATCAAGTCAAAACGCCGACTGCCGCCTGTCCATCCATCACCACGACCACCACGCTAAACTTCACCCAAAACTTGGCATGAGCACCCTCAACATCTCCCTCGACCCTCCCCGGGTCGAAATTCTGACATCGCTGTCGTCTTTGCTTCCACCTGAACTTGCTGCCCAGCTTATTCCATACGTCTCTGACCCGATACCGCCTACGGTGCCATACGCGCTTCTGCAGTCGATATCACAGTGGACGCGTACTCCGGCAGGGCTGGCTGCTCTCCAGGCTGCGTCACTTGAACCCCAGTCCTATTCTATGATCGCACTCCTCGCCGGCTCGGTCACGTCGCCAGAACGCAAATTTCCAGCCTACACGCCAGACAAGAGTCCTGAGGAAGCCGCAGCGCTCAAAAAGGCCGAGAGACAAGCCATTACTTCGCTTATCAACGCGCTTTTGAGCATCATTGGGTCGGGATTCGCTGCATGGTGGGCGGCAGGGCACACAGGTTGGAAGAACGAGTGGGTGTGTACAAAATCGAAGTTTCATTTTTCTCGTCTATTAAAGATTCCACAGCAAGTGCTGTTCTCCTTGTTTGTCGCAGCTGTGGTGGCAATCTCCGAGGCGGTTCTGTATCTCATTTGGGACGCGAGGCGTTCGCGTACCAAGCCTCGCCGGAAACTCAAGGTCTCGGCGAGAAGGAAAGATGAAGGAGAAGGAGAAGCACTTGATGTTTCCCGCATCGAGCACGGGAGACCGGGACTACGGCAGCGAGCGCCCAAGGTACCGAACTCCGCTGTTTCATAGCGGCCCTTTCCTCACACCGGTTATACCGATCAACGGGGCTAAGTACAAGGTTGCAGTCCATCGAGTAACATTTTATCTGGTATGGAGCGATGAAGAAAGTAGACCAAGGTACCACCCAGTCAGACCCCAGACTTCCATCCTGCCTTCCCGGCCAGCTCCCACTTCATCCACCTGTTGTGATTCTTCAATGGACCCACTGGTGAACGGTATCCCATCATCGGCTGCCGGTACCAAGTCGCCAACTTCAACCGCCCAGTATGGTCTTTGGTCTCGGAACAGATACGATCTAACCCGGGCAGGATTTGCTAGCTCCTTCATAGGCAGATGGAAAACAGCGGCTACTTCATCCTTGGAGGCTGTTCGCTGTATAGCAGAAATGTCTATGGAGGGAAGAGGGTCATTTTCGTCCCCGCTTTGCCGTTTCCCATCTCGGTGGAGAAAACCCTGCCGTCGGATGAATAAATTTGAGGAGAACATTGAGCTTGATCCACTTACCACGAATGGCCAAACCGTGTCGCCGCGTAAGCTTGTTTCAGGAGGACCAATGGAACCGAGAACCTCTACCATGTCTCTTGATATACCCAACTCTTCTATGGTCTCTCTTAGAGCTGAGAGCAATGGATTTCAGGGGAAGAACTTGCAATGAGAGGAAGTCCGAACCTGTGTCCAGGAGACTCGAATCTAACAGTTCATCTATTCTTCCTCCAGGGCAGCTGAAGATTCTGTTGAGTGGTTGAGAGTTTTCTGTGTGCAATTCTTACCTTATCTCTCCTGAATGGGATCGCATAGACCGAGCCCTAACTTGAAGCAAAATTCCTGGCTCCTCGCGTACATTGCAAAATGGAATGAGGATGGCAGCGCTCCTTTTCTTATCCTGACTGGCCAGCCCCCAAGAATAAAAACAACGATGTCGCGGAAGGAGAAGGCTCTACCTGGCCCATTCCGGGGGTTCAACTCTAGCCGAGCTATCTAGTAGAGCAGCACGGACGGCCTTGAAGATAGACTGTTCAGGATGATATTCTCGGCTTGGCCCTTTGCAAACGTGCCTTCAGCGCATTGGGTGTGAAAGGTTTAGAAAAAAGCGAGGCATTCCAGTTCGGTCTTGATTAAGCGCACAGAAGTCAGCGAAGCCCATAAGCAACGGAAAGACTGCAGACCGAGAAATTTGAGTCAACGCTCTCAAGCTGGACATGTCGTATGCGAGTCAGAGCGGATCAATGCTAAACACCGGGAGTTGCAGCCAAACAAAAGCATCGGGACTCCCAGCCAAATAACTTCCTTTCCGACTCACTAACATGCTCACAGAGTAAAATGCGAGCATATCACATCCGCATCTCTCTGCAGCAGAAAACCGGTCCAAACCATCCCTCTGCAACTGTTCCTTTCGGATCTATATTCGTAAAATTACCAACGCACGCCGCCAAACCCACTGCCCGCCGAAACGCGCTATATAATCCTCGTAATAAAGACTACAGATTTGGCCCTATACGCCTGGACTGGGTGGACTTTGACATGAGCGATAAGACTGCGTATTCTGCTGGAAAGGCGCGTGAAAATAAACGCGGTACGCGGCGTGTCATTGTTGTGGCATTTCCGCTCACAACCAGCAGAGCCGGCTGCAGCAACCTTCATACCCAATAAGCGCACGGAGTCGGGGTCCACTAATCTTCCTGAGGGAACCGTTCACTTGTTTCGTGAGGGTTCGACGACAACTTCCGAGGACCTTGCTTCAGCATTGTCTGTGAAATCCGACTCTCCAGACTTTGATGGTGTAATGCTTGGAGTCCTCGCGGTTCCTTCATGGATGACTCCGTCCGATTTTTTGGCCTTTGTAGCCCCAGCTGCTGAAGGCATAACTCACCTTCGAATTATTCGGTGAGTCCTGGCGTTCCGGATGTGGGCTCAAGAGACTGAGCCCCTTCGTAGAGATTCTGTTCCGAACCGCTCCATCGTCGTCATCAAATTCTCCGATTCTGACCATGCCTCCGAGTTTATAGAGGCATACAATGGAAAACCATTTAATTCTATGGAGGTTTGTGCCTTGAACATCGAGAACACATCACGTCTCACACCATACTAGCCCGAGATATGTCACGTCGTTCGTGTACTTTCCGTCAATATGGATGCGGAAGACCCGGCACTGGCTCGATTGGTGTCCACCCAAGCCCTGTCTGAGCTACCAACCTGTCCCGTTTGTCTGGAGCGGATGGATTCAGCTGTAACGGGGCTTATAACTGTACCATGCTCGCACACCTTCCACTGTATGTGTTTGAGTAAATGGGGCGACAGCCGGTAAGTCACCACCGAGAAACAGTGAACATGGAGTAATTCTCCCCTAGGTGTCCAGTATGTCGGTATTCACAAACGCTCATGTCGTCGCACCCAAGCACTTCCTCGTCCACACGCTCCATTCCATTTGCCAACCCCTCCGCCCCCACGCTGTCGGCCTGTTCAGTTTGCGAGTCTACGACAAATCTCTGGATTTGCTTGATCTGTGGTAACATAGGTTGTGGGCGATATGGTCGGGCGCACGCGCAGGCCCACTACCAGTCGACCACGCACCTGTACGCACTGGAGCTGGAGACACAGCGTGTATGGGACTACGCAGGCGACGGCTACGTCCACCGTTTAATCCAGAACAAGGCGGACGGCAAGTTGGTCGAGTTACCCAGTGCCTCGTCGTCGATGGGGGCAAGTCCCAGAGACGGCGGTCTGGGGCCCGGTCCCGCGGACGCACTGAGCGCGGAAAAGATTGAAGCCATCGGGATCGAATACTCGTATCTCCTGACGTCGCAGCTCGACTCTCAGCGGGAGTATTACGAGGAGCAAACCTCGGAACTGGCGACACAGGTCGGCGAGCTGCGCGGGATCCTCGAGCGGCTGAGCAGCGAATTTGAGCAGGACAAGGTGTCTGCCAGGAAAGATATGGAGCGGAAAAGAAAGGACGAAGAAGACAGGGTCGCATCACTGGCAAAGGACAAGGCCAAAGCAGAGAGCCGCGCGGAAAAAATGACTGAGCTTGCCCGCCGGCTGGAGAGGGAACTCAATTCCGAACGGGCTGTAAGCGAGGGCTTGATGAAGAACCTGGGGAAAGCGAAAGAACGGCTCGAGCAGTCGGAGAAGGGGATAAACGAGAGCACTGCGAAGATCGAAGAATTGCAGGAGCAGCTACGTGATGTGATGTTTTTCCTGGAAGCCAAGGAGAAGATCGAGCAAGGAGGAGGTGTGGAGGCGGAGGCGGCAGGTGGGACCATTGAAGTTGCTAGTGTTTCGCCGAAACCCAATGTAAAGAAGAAGAAGAAGAAAGGAACGACTTAGCTGATTGGAAAATCTGCTGTTTCTTTCCCACTGTACATATACAAAGTGAGATCCCAGTGCACATGGAGTGAGGAATTAGATCTGTATTAGGTGGTAGTGATACAATAAAACACTGCGGAACATAAGCAAGAATTTTCGCGGGTTGTTTGAAAATAACGCACATAGAGACTCAACAGGCAAATTTCACCGCTTTCCTGTCTCCTTGTCCAGCAGATCTTTGGCTTCGTTAATTTTACTTGCCAGATACGGCGACCCTCCACGATCCGGGTGGTTAGCCAACATAATGTTACGGTGGGCATCCTTGAGTTTGTTCCGCAAGGTAGGGCCGTCTCTGGTGAAGTGGTTTCATTAGATTTTATAGCAGATGTTCAAATCCAGACGTACTTCAGACCCAAGATAGAGACAGCCTCTTTGCGGTCCATTTTTGCGCGGAAACCGCCCTTGGCCCATTGCTCCGCCGCCCCTCTGGCGCCGTTCTTCAAGAGATGCCGACCTACAAATGCTGCAGCTATGGCACCGACGCCGATGATAACTGGTGTTGCCATTGTATGTGTGAAGACAAGGAGCTGAGCCTGAGAATGAGGCGAGAATGATTGGCGATGTATTGATCCGATCCTCACGATCACGTGATGTAACAAGATCGCAAACGCGCTCGTTGATTCCACTTACATAATAATAATACATTGTTCAACGTTGGGAGCTTTTGAATTGATGAGACAGTGTATTCTTGGTATATTCCCAACATCCTTAAGGAATGCTGAGCGGCACAACAACGAAAAGGCTACTGTACTACTTATTTCAACCAAGTGTTCATGGGGTGTGACCTGTGACCTCAAGTGTTCAAAATCGAAGTGTTCAAATCTCCTTTTCGGGTGATATTCCGGCGTAGCCGGAGCGGAAAATTGCCCTTTTGAGACGGAAAAGCTCAAAAACCTCGATCCAGAAAGGCCAAAACCTGTGACATTTTTAAAAAGTGTTCAATTTGGGCCCAGTTGTGACCAGTGACTGAACACTTGGTTGAAATAGTACAGTATACTTGGCGTAGGGTAAGTATGTGCTTATCTAAAAGCCATTTAAAAACGTAGAACGATATAGGAAAAAGGAGGGGATGAGAATCGTCTTAGCTCGAAAAATATTCCAAAGCTGTTTCCTGCGAACTAAGCAAGTAGTCTCGGAAAAGCCCATACTCTCATGACATCCCAATTTGGGAACCCTGTCGTGAGAGTCTGGGTCTATCTCAGGATAATAGCCGTACCATTGCGCTATCAAAATTTGATGGATATTTCCCACGGGCTCATATACCCTAAAACTCAGGATTTTGACCCACTATCCTTTGAAGCCTGGCTAGAAAGTCTATTTTATATGTCAATGGTATGTTCCACACAGTTTGGTAGATTACACATGCGATGTGCAAGGCCAGGCACAATTATTCGCCATCTTCAAGTTACCGGCGGCACTGCCACAGCAACGGAATCGGTGTAAAAGGCATCCATTGGGAGGGGGTCGTTAAAATAATTTAGAAGAGTGAGAATATGCTTAATTGTCTGGCAGAAAGTATATTCCCACCCAACCTTTAGCAAAAAAGGCCAGCAGACACCCAAACTCTCTGAAACAGTCGTGGGAAATATCCATCAAATTTTGATAGCGCAATGGTACGGCTATTATCCTGAGATAGACCCAGACTCTCATGACAGGGTTCCCAAATTGGGATGTCATGAGAGTATGGGCTTTTCCGAGACTACTAAGCAAGCCGCTTGAATAGAGGCATCGTGTGAGCGGCAATGAGCCAGATCTAACCGAAATGAGTACACGATAAAATAAAATCGGACCGACATACATTGTACCACCAATAGGAATCCTTGTCTGCTTCTTGAGAATAATTGGCAACGAATTTTATAGTAGTCAACGCTGCGACACCAAAGAATCCCACAGAGAAAGCAATGGGAGGGCCCCAAAAATGAACCAGACCGGCGGTCCATGCAAACATGAGGAACATCAGAGACCTGCGCGAAAATGCCTGCGGTAAAACGATAGCCAGGGTTTTTCGGCCGACTGCAGCATCGCCGTCGCGGTCGCAGAAGTCTTGTGCATGTCCCTAGAGCGCACATATCAACAGCTGGGGGATAAAACTACGGATTGAGACTTACAGTCGTTGTGAAAATTAACCCACTCATTATGACCGCGATGATAGAAGTCTGAGATAAAGGACGTCCATTGTCTACATGAAGTTCAGCAGGATTATCGGCGTGATGTTGTTTGGTTCTTACCGTAAATTACGGTCACTCCCCAGCAGTAAGCGACGTAGCCCAGTGCCCCGATAAACGATTTGAAAATCCAGTACTGTGCCAACGATGCTTCGTTATACGCAACCATGGAGACAAGATGGAATACGCTGCAAGCAAGAAGACCATGCTCGGCGCTGTTCCAAGGGGACATGATGACGAGTGCGATGTAGATATTCTGAGCAGTTGCAACAGTCAAACGACCAGTCACCAGGGGTCGGTTTGGATGGTGGCCTGCGGATTCCTCCAAATATGTCGCGTCTGCTGGAAACGCTGCCGGGCGGAACGAAACTCTTGGAGACCTGCGGTACAAAATGCAATGGGTTCTTTTCTGTTTTTGAAGATATTCTGTACCTGTGGTTTAATTTATATTTCGACAGACTGGCCTTCGTGGAGAGTATGTGGCTTCTTCTCTGCCGTTCAAAACTCTCTATTAATATTTCCCATTGTTAGGTGGAACCGCACAGGTAATAGGACGAATGAAATTCATCGACGAGGTCATGTCAGACCTCGGATGCCATTTTTATATGTTGCCTGTAAGTACGTTCACGATGATCATTCGAACCAGGTTCACCTCGCACGCACAGTACGACACCTTGCTGGAATACCTCCTTGACCTGTGCCGAAAATCTGGGGTCCAAATTAGATTTCAGGTCCAAGTAGCATCGGTTCAACTTCGTCCTGAAGCCAGGCCGGTTGTCGTGACGGTCCTGGGAGAGCACATCGAGGCGGATGGGGTAGGCACATATACACTTCTCTACCCTGTTGTGCTAAAAGAGTCCCAGCTGGTCGGCGCAGATGGTCAGAACAGCCTGGTCCGCAATGCAATACCGCTACATGAAGCGGAGGAAGAGCCGGACATTGACGACGGGACCAGTGACGGAAGTTCCCTGTCTCTTCCACCGAATCTTCACGAGATTATTGGGTGCGCGAAATTTACAGACGCAGGATGCCTCGCTGATTGCGTTCAGAGGCACATGTTCAATCCCTGTGTCAGCACTGCAAGATGACCCTGAGGTGATGGAGCTCGTCGACTCGAATGAGGTCTGCGATATCGTTCAGTCTCCCGCAGACAACCGCTTACATCCAACAGTTCATCATCTGGCCGGGGGATCATTTTTTGGTGAGCGGCCATCGAGTAAGGTTTTTCCTACTTTTTACACGTCGGCCGCTCATGGCTTCTCAAGTGTGCGGAAATCTGTACATCATAAGTATCGTCCGCACGGATGGATCAAAAGAGAGCGATATCGAGTCTGATTGGTGTCCAAACGACTTGATATTGAATGTGAACGATGCGCGGATTCTTGAAGAACAGGAACCCAGGTGCGTTTTTGGCGCCAAAAGGCTTTCCATGCTTACCCGTGCAGAGTGATCCGCTTACTTGGGCATGCGAAACAATGTCACCGCACGATACAGAGGATGCCAAAAATTGCCAGACTGGCAGATCCTGCGACGGGAGTGGTTATCATCGGCGATGCAGCCCACACCGTGCGGTAGGTCAGAACCAGTGGCAGTAAGCAACACTCAACAGTGTCCACAGATACATTGCACCCATAATGCGTGCGTTGCCAATAGATATTACGAATTTGCTCGTTAACGTTGTCTTGTGATCAAAAGCTCTATAGCTGTGAGTCGAGCCATTCTTTGGAAGTGCGCAGTACTAAATAGACCAGGCGGAGGACGGATTCGCCCTCGGACGCGCCTTCTCGCACCTCACTTCGCGTGAAGAGATCCCATTTCTGTTGAACGGGTACCATCAAGTACGGTACAAGCGGTCTGCCGCTACAGAGGCGTCAGAGCTCGCAGGGGTGGTGGCCAGCACCTTCCCACCCGGCCCAGCGCGCGATGCCCGGAACCAGCAGTTCAAGGCCATGTCCCTCGTCGACGGCGAAACTGAGATGGCCGACGAAGTTATTGCTGCGAGGTGGGCGACCTATTTGGTACAGTTCAACTATGACGCGAACGAGGCGGTTGACGAGTGGTGGTTGACATGGGGGAAGCTGGTGGTTGGGCAGAGTAGATGATTGTCTTCGTATCTCAGGATACATTAAGGTTTGCGCCTATCTGGGACTACATCCTGGGTGGTTGTCAAGGCTATATTCATCGATATTCACCTCAGGGTTCAACGAGTCGCAAGTTGTCTCGACTCTTTTTAGCTCTGAATTTGGCAGTTCGGCATCCTAGTGAACGATATTTAGAGCTCAATTAGAGGCATTGCGAGTGTAGTTCGCGTCGGGACTTGAGTCGGTATTATCGGAGGCGACGTGGTTGCGAGAAAGAAGGAGTTTCACATGTCAAGTATAAGTAGCGGTTTCCATTTCGGTCCAAGCGTTACACCCTTCCTGCTCTCTTCCTCCATCTCCTCCCTGGCTTAGCCCGGGTAACCATATACGGATGGCCACCTCTAAGCTCCCCGTACTCCCTCTTCCCCATCCCACCCTTCTTCTCCCCGGCTCGAGAATCACTCTCCCGGTCTCAAACCAAGTCGGGGAGGCTCTCGTCGGGCTCATCGAGGAATCCGATGCTCTTCCTGTCATAGCGGCAGTTCCTGCAGCCTCGGACACCAATCTGACTTCTCTGGCGGAGTGTGGTACCGCAGCCCGCATCCTGCGTCTCGTGCGGCCTCCGGGACGCAATAGCCGCCAGAGCTACCTACTGACTCTCCATGGCCTAACTCGGGTCCGCTTACTCGTTCCGTTCGTGCCGGGTGCAGAGAACGACTTTGTTCCCTGGGACATCCAGTACCCGCCGACCGAGAAGGATGTGCCGTCGCGAAAGGTCGTGGACACTTTCAAGCAGAGCGCCCTGCGACTGCTCGACCGGCTGGCTCGTGACTCGGGACAGCAGATCCGCCGCGACGGGTACCAGAAAATCTCTGGTATGCTGGAGGATATAACCGATGCCAGGGCTGCCTGGATGGCCGATATTCTGCTGGGCACCGTGAATGCTAGTTTTACCGATAAATTAGGTACCTAAATTCTACATGTCCATATGTTGCGTGCTAACCCTTCTCGCAGCAATTCTCGCCATTAATGACGCCGAGGCTCGCCTCTCTCTCGCGGCGGAGATCTTCACCAAACTGGCCTCCATCTCCGAGGTCTCAACAAAGATCGCGACCCAAGTGGAAGAGTCCGTGTACAAACAGCAGAAAGAACACTTTTTGCGTCAACAGCTCGCAGCCATCCATAAAGAACTGCAGTCCCTGTCTGGTTCGCCCCCCGGCACCCTTGGAGGCGGCCAGAGTTCACCATCTTCTGAGCTCGACGACGAAGAGCAGCATGAAGCCGACGACATGGCCGATCTCAAACGCCGCATCGAGGCCATGGAACCGGGCTCTGAGGAGCGCAAGATGGGTGTACGGGAATGGCGGAGACTGAAGCGTATTCCACAAGGATCTGTGGAGAACGGCGTCATTCGGTCATACGTGCGTTCATACGTCTTCCGTTGCACACCATACTGAATACTCCTCTAGCTGGAATGGCTCACCGCCGTTCCTTGGCCAAACTCCACTCTCGAAGTCCCAAGAACTATTCGCGACCGCTCGTTCTTGTCTGCCGCGCGCGCACAACTCGATTCTGATCATTTTGGACTCGAGAAGATCAAAAAACGTCTAATCGAGTACCTCGCAGTTGTGCGGCTCAAGGAGATGAATGCGGAACGCGAAAGACTCGCCATCGTTGCCGCCACTCCGGCAAATGCCGAGGAGCAAAAGGACGAAGACCACGCGGCGGAGGGGGGCAACGCGCCAGCACCAGTCTCTCCTCCAAGACCCGCGAGGAAAAATGTCAAGGGCCCCATTCTCTTGTAGGTACACTGTCCTTGACTTTCAACTTGATCTGATCCCATGCATAGGTTCGTCGGACCTCCTGGGACCGGCAAGACCTCCTTGGGCCAGTCGGTAGCCAAGGCACTTGACCGACCATTCCAACGAATCTCGCTGGGCGGTGTTCGCGACGAAGGGGAGATACGTGGCCACAGGCGCACATACGTGGCGAGCGGGCCCGGGTTAATCGTCCAGGCGATGCGAAAGGCCGGGCGATGCGACCCAGTCCTTCTATTGTTCGTTTTTTTTTTTGGCGAATGCACAACTGAAACTTGACATATTCACCTCAGAGACGAGATCGACAAGATCGGAGGGAGCAATTTCCACGGCGACCCTTCTGCGGCGCTCCTGGAGGTTCTGGATCCGGAACAAAATCACACATTCAATGTACTTTCCTTGTCTTCTTATCTTAGTATCCCTAGTATCCCTAGCTTACCTTGGACTCGTTAGGACCACTACATCAACGTTCCAATCGATCTCAGCCAAGTCCTCTTTATTTGCACGGCCAATAGTCTCGAGACCATCTCCGTACCCCTTCTCGATCGTTGTGAGATTGTGCAACTCTCAGGTTGGTGCTTGACTTCTATCTTTGCTGCAGAGCGTTAACCGCTGTGCAGGGTACACGTACGATGAGAAGATGCACATCGCGCGGCGCTTCCTCCTCCCGAAACAGCTTAGCGCTAACGGGATGGACGCGGACCACGTACAGCTCACGGAGCCGGCGCTGATGACGATCGCGACGCAGTACACGCGGGAGGCCGGTGTGCGCAGTTTGGAGCGTGCGATTGGGGCGGTGGTGAGGTATAAGGCCGTTGAATGGGCGGAGCACGTTGACGAGCAGGAGAATAACGAGGGCAAAGCGCCCGAGGTGCGGACGGGCAAGGGACGAGAATATTCCCGTGTCGTGGAAGAGAAGGAGTTGGAAGCGATTTTGGGGATAGCGCGTTGGGATGGTGAGGAGAGGGAGAGGGAAGAGCGGCGTGGGGTTGTCTATGGCCTTGTCGTGATGGGTCAAGGAGAGGGCGGTATTCTTCCGGTAGAAACAATTGCAGTCCCCGGCGCGGGACGTTTGAAACTGACCGGAAGTCTTGGAGAGGTATGTCCATGATCGTTGCTGATGTCACTGTCTCACCTCGTCTTCCCAGGTCATCAAGGAGAGTGGGGAGATTGCGCTAAGCTGGGTTAAGACGCATGCGTATGATCTGTGCATAACCAACTCGCGTGCACATGATCCCCTGAAGGTGCCAGAGTTGATTGACATCCACCTACATCTTCCGGCCGGTGCGCAGAAGAAGGATGGTCCCAGCGCCGGTGTCGCGATGGTAGGCTTGCTTTTTCCTACATGGACAACCACTCAACCATGATTATAGGTGTGCGCATTTGTCTCTCTGTTGACTGGGGCGCGTGTTCCAACACACATAGCCATGACCGGCGAGATCACACTGCGAGGTCGGGTTACGCCAGTTGGTGGGATCAAGGAAAAGGTCGGGCATTCTAATTCAGGCGTTTGTCGATTGCTCACTTCCACCAAGGTCCTTGGCGCACACCGGGCTCAAATAACCAAAGTCATCCTCCCGTGGGCGAATCGCAAAGACGTCGAGCACGACGTCGCGCTGGAAATCCGGAGCGTGATGGAGTTCGTATTCGTACGAACAGTCGACGAGGCTTTGGTAGCTGCCTTTGGGAAGAATACTCTGGGATGGAGGAATGGTCCGTTGCTTCTGGAGAGCCGGCTATGATGGTACTCCGTTTTCAGTTTTTGAATTTATGCTAGCCCGTGTATAACAAATAATTCCTCAATGTACTCGCACAATGCTATCTGGTTTTTTGCACACAACTCACCATATGTCTGAATCCGCTTATTACCGATTAGCCACATTTGTTTCCTGGCGTGTCCCATGGCTGGCATGCCCCAACTCGATTATCCCTCTTATTAACAATCCCTTCTCGCGCAGTTGGTGCTCTTGGGAATGGGGAGTGATGATCCAGGGGCTGGAATGCAAGATGTGGAGGCCCAGCCTCCACTCGCACGACGCAGAGTACGTGGACAGCGTGCGTGCCCTCTTGAAGTGCAGACAGAGACAGCGGACAGCTAAACAACGACACACCGCTTCTGCTTCACGATTTTACCCCACTGCCGCCGCATGCTCTCCTTGAGCGCAAGATTAAAAACATCGTGCACCCCACTGCCGGTCTTGGCGCTGCACTCGATGTACTTTGCACCGATCTCCTTTGCGACATTGCCGCCCTGCTCGGGGGAGACGGGCGCAAGGCCCTGAGCACCGAGCATGCGACGCGTCTGCTCGTCGCGCCGGAGGTCAGTCTTGGTGCCGACGAGGATAAGCGGTGTTCCCTCGCAGAAATGCGCGACCTCGGGGTACCACTAGGAGTGTCAAGTAAAAGTAAATCATCAAACAGCAACTACAGACACGGCACGTACCTTGTCCTGCACGTTTGCAAGGCTAGTCGGAAAGTCGATGGAGAAGACAATAAGGATGACATCGCTTTCGGGGTAGCTCAGTGGCCGGAGCCTATCGTACTCCTCCTGCCCCGCAGTGTCCCACAGTGCGAGCTCGATCTCCTTGCCGTCGAACTGTACCTGTGTCACGTAGTTTTCGAATACGGTGGGAATGTATGCCTGCGGTGCGTGAAATTCGTCAGGCAAAATGGAAAGAAGCGGAGTCGACGCGTCGCACCTCGGGGAAGCGGTTCTCTGCGTAGACGATAAGTAGACATGTTTTTCCGCAACCACCTGGGGTGCGGACGATGAGCACGAGCCCTAGCATTCGTTTGTGCATGCGTACCATCGCCCACAACGACGAGTTTGCGCTTGAGGTCTGGACGGCGAGAGTTGTCCATCGTCGCGCGAAGAAGGATGGGAAACGATCACGTGTAACCGAACACGTTCAAAATGGCACCCACCATCTTCTGGCCACACGACCTGCGCGTCTCAGGTTTCTGTTATGGCTGGACGAAACCTGCACTTTGTGTCGCGGGCGTGGTCGAGGTGGGCTTGCGTACCGACCGCTATCAAGAAAATCAATTTGTTTGACCACAGGAAGCGAAAACTGCTTTAGCTTCACTCCGTGGCACTCCCCACTGGCTCCAGCTCGCGGAATCGTGCGGCGGAGAACCAGCTCTACTAGGGACATGCACTTTTACCTCCAGAAACCAGCATCCCTCCCTAGAATTCAGGGGCATAGTGTACGGGTTCCTCCTTCCAATACCATCCAGTTCTCATTCACACCGTTATTGCAGAGATTACACAATCATCTACTACCACAGATACGCCGCCTCCTCTCTCCGATTTTACTCTCTTGAAACTCTCGAGCCCGGCGCAGAGGTCTCTGCAACCCAAAAGGCCCGGAATACCGCATACGCCGACTCCCGCACGCACGACTTCACACATTCTCAAGCGCCTTCCGACGGGCTCAATGAGACGTTGATCAACCAGTTCAATGCTGCGAAAAGCGTCTCGGTCCTCTTGGACCCCACGCCCTCACGATACCTGCTCCCCGCCGAACTCTCCGCGTACCTCTTCGACCTCATGGACGCATCTCTCTACCTCCCCAGGCGCGTCTTGCCCCTCGTGAGACTCCCGCTCTCTCTCGTGCACCTGAAGGATCTGTGCTCGACGGGTGGGTTTCTTTTACCACATCTCTTTCACCACTTACTGAACTCTAGTCAATCAACTTTCCACTCGCGCCGCCCAAGCTGATTTTCTAACGCACGAGGTGACCCCTCTACGGCAACACAATCTCATTTCTGTCGCTGTTTACTCAGCGCGGTATACTAAGTGCGTTTTCCGTGCCCCACCACTTTCACCGGTGACAGTATTCAGCTTTTTCAACACCGTATGGCTAATCTTGAACGACATCACCATCGGCGTTGCCTTTGGCACATTCCTCTGCGAGAACAATGTCGTGCTGGCGCGGATGCTAACAAGAGGAGTTGAGGTAGGTGTCTGTTTCTCTTTCTTCCAACGAATTACAACTCACACACCTCTGACGCACAGCTATACCTAGTCGCCTGGCCTCGCTGGGCGCTGGCCTGGCTTGACTCATGGCCGGCCGGGCTCAAGCTCAATACCGAGCTGAGCCGGTTCTACTCACATGTTTTTAGTGATCTGGTGGCGGTTTGGGGAGGTGAGTTTTTTGTTCTTGTTCCTTTGCTTCCAGCTGGTCTCCTATTAAATTTTACCTTGACCGCCAGCCGTCATCCATGCATCATCCTCCCGCCTCCCTGCCCTCCTCTTCGCCTTTGGCACCCTCAGTGGCACGACCGGCATGACCACTGCTATCGCGCTCTTCTCCGATCTTCTCGCGCTCGCCACGGTGCACATATCTGTGTGCTATCTCCTTTCGCGCGTGCTCTATGCCCGCATTCTGCGCACGGTGGGCTCGCTGTGGAATTTGTTTCGGGGCAAGCGTTTCAACGTCCTGCGCAACCGCACTGACGCGTGGGCGTACGACACGGACCAGTTGCTCTTCGGCACGATTCTCTTCACGCTGCTGGCGTTCCTGTTCCCTACCGTGCTCGCGTACTATGCGTTGTTTGCGATGGTATGTTTCGACCCTAAGACAATTCCAACTTAGAACTCTCAACTGGTTGACATCCCCCAGCTCCGCCTCGCAACCATCCTGCTCAACGCCTTGCTCGAGATGCAGCTCGCTTTCATGAACCACTTCCCGCTTTTTGCGCTCATGCTCCGTGCCAAGGACCCGTGGCGGCTACCTGGTGCGTATCGTTTTCGCGCTTAGCTCCCCTTCCTTTAAATGTTCATCTAACGATTTTATTTATTTAGGCGGGATCTACTTTGCCGTCGAGTACGCCCCGGACCCCTTCCTTGTCGTCAAGGTATGTCCTACCCGTCTTTTCTTTCTCCTTCCGATGCCGACAAGCTGATATATGCTTGCAGAACCTGCCCGTGCCCTTCTCCACGATCTTCGTGCAGTACAGTAAGTCCGACTTTTAGCTCACCATATCCTTGTATTTCAATCCTCGCATGCTAACTTCAAACTAGTCCGACTCTGGTCCCGCCTCGCAGCGCACTACAACCCGCTGCACCTTTTGTGGCATGTCCTCCGAGGCGTGCCCCTGGTCGCCATCCCGCGGGGTTCGATGCGCTATTTCGACGTAGAGAGAGAGGAGGTGCCGGTGGGATAATTAGGGAGCCGCGAGATCTCTGTAATTACAGTCTGGCGACAATATCTGAGGGAATACTTTTGAGGCTGCCAAGCAATTTGCGAAAGGCCCGGCCGAGGAAGTGATGCGCTGATGCGATCAATTGTACTCAACGCCGATACCTCAAAGGGGATGAGGCATCTCCTGGCCACAATGTGTTAGCGGCGGAACAGTAACAACCCGCTGTGGGGCGGAAATTAGTACTGTGGAGAAAAGAACGCTTTTACGGAAAAAGTGCAAGGAAAGACGACAACGAACCAAATCGCAAGATTACAAGGAACGAAGTCAAGTAGAAGATTTCCAAGGACTCGATACACTAGACAGTAACAAGGGACGAAGGCTTTCACGTTCCAGTTTTCTTACACGATTCACGTAGATGGCATGTCAAGCATGTATGTATTCCTAGGCAGATAAACAAACTTGTAAACCCCAGCTCCCAGTCCGGACCGTCCATGGACGACCGTTGGTATAGCGTGCGCAGCGTGCAAGGGCCTCCAACGCGTGTCTCTCTTCCTGAATCCTCTCGGCTTCCCAATCAGAAGAGGCGGACGGGCTTGCCCATCGTGGTCTTGATGTGCAAGCTCTTGACATTTTGCCAGTTCTTCTTGAGCAGCGACACGAGGAAGTTGATCGCTGAAGAATGGGTTCAGTAACGGGAAACCGACGTTGGGACATGGTACTCACAAAGCATGACGTTTCCAAGGACGGCATCCTCGGTCATCTGGATGTGGCCGACGGCGACACCGAGGCACAGCACCTAGGTTGGAATGAGTAACGGGAAGGGAACGTGGGATCGTGGGTTGCAAACCTTTTTGAGCTGGAACTTGATGGTCGAGCGCACCTCAGTGAGCTTGTTGGAGAGGTCCTCAGCGTGCGAGATGGGGGTGGGGAATTTTCCGGCTGGGATGAAATAAGAAACCAAACGAGGTAAATAACACGCAAACTAACCTTTGGAGAGACCGGGACCAAGGAGACGGGGGATCTGCTTGATGAGAGTCTCGGACGCGAGGAAAGCGTCGTATTTCTTGGCGAGCTTCTTAACAAGCTTCTTGTTCTTGTTAAGTCTGTGGGGACAAGTTCAGCAAGAAGAGAAAGTAAGAACATGAATCGCCGCACTTTTTGAGATCGTCAACGCTCATGTACTCGAGCTCAATTTGTTTTGCGCGGTCAATGTCGGCGGCATCGGCGAGAATGCAGATGGACATGCGCGGGCGGGGCACATTGGGGAGCCTGTGCAGTCTGAGAACAGAAGGAAGAGTAAAATATTGGAGGAAACCGACTTGACGGTTCCCGAGAAACGCTTGTCGCGCTGGGGGTCGTAGTTCTTGAGACCGATCTGGAGCTCAATGGTCTCGACGAAGTTACGCTTCTTCTCGCCATTGGCATCGGCCAGGAGGCCCTTGATGGACCCGCGCACGCTAGACACTGAAAGCTTGGAGCTCATGGTCGCTGGAGAAAAGTCAGTTTTTTGGCCGTTACCGTCACGTGGTGCTGTACACCCGAATTGCTGACAAATCTTCAAATTTAGGAATTTGGCCGTCACTCACCTTTCTTCCTCCCAACAGCCACGATGGTCCGTCCCCCCGCTTTGCTGAGTTACCTTCTCAGTAGGCTCATTTTATCTCCAGCCCAAAGCCGCCCCCACCAAGACCGTCTCTAAGCACAAGTTCGTGATCGACTACTCGAAGCCTGCGGCGGACGGCATCTTCGATGGCGCAGACTTTGAAAAATTCCTGCACGACCGCATCAAGGTCGAGGGAAAGGCAGGCCAGCTCGGTGAAAGCGTCAAAATTGTCCGCGACAGTGCGTGTCTTTTTACTGCCTTTTAATCACTAATTAACTTATGCAGACGCCGGTTCAAAATTGACGATAACGACCTCCATCCACTTCTCGAAGCGGTACCTCAAATACCTCACGAAGAAGTTCCTTAAAAAGCACTCCATCCGTGACTGGGTGCGCGTCGTTGCTCCGTCAAAAGACGTCTACCAGCTCCGTTACAACGCTGTGTACGTTTTTCTTTCCCCCGTCTTTATATCTGTGTCTGACCTCCTTGAAGCCATAACGAGGAAGAGGAGGAGGAGTAGACGTCTTGTCTCTACTCTGGGTTTTGGGCTCGTATGTAGCATGTATTTTCCATGTCAAGATTATGCTGCATGCTCCGTTGGACGATCAGACTGACTGAGACTCATTCATCCTTGCGCGTCTTCTTCAAAGCAATTATCACAGCGACAGGTACATTGAATATAGTCGTGCTAATTAAATAAATATGCATGCAGCCTACAGCCCCTCGAAGAATGAAAGGTCCTGCGCCGACAACCCGCCCGACGACTTGCCCGGCGCAGCCGAGGAGAGTGGAGGCGACACCGTGCCCTGTCGTTGCGCCGTCAGCATGAGTGCCTTTTGGGGCGGAGGGAGCATGGGACTCGGGCTCTGCGCCGGCGGTGACAGCGCACGCAACGGCGCTGTTGCAGACGGCGGCGTTGGGAAACGAGGCATCCCTGCACCAGGTGGCGGCGGAAACCGTGGCACTGTTTTCTGTGGTGGAGGCGCGAGCACGGGGGTCTGCGTCTGCACCGGGGGCGTAAAAGCGCGAATCGGCGGCGTAGCAGAGGGTGGGGGCGGGAAGGCCTGCGGCGCCGCTCCCATGAAGGCGGCCTGCTGCGACTGCATCGACGACCCGCCAAAATTGAAAGGATCCGACGCATCGGGTGGCGGGAGCGCCTCAGGGAGCGGAGACGCCGGCGCAGGCCAGCGGACGCCCGAGGTCGCGGCGGCGGACTCGACGAGGCTGAGCGTGCGCTGGTGTTGCGCCGCGCGTCTCGAGCTCAGCGACGGCTTCGAGCCGTGGATGAGCGCCAGGGGGGTGTCGTCCTGGTCCTCGACCTGTGCCAAAGAGAGCGGCGCCGGGATACGGCCATGCGACGGCTTGGCGGGTAGGCGTGGCGGGGACGGCGTGCGCAGCGTGGTAGGCTCCTGCGGCGACGCCTGCATAAAGTCGTCAAAGTCGTCGAAAAGGTTCACCGGGACCGATGTAGACGACGTCGAGGAGAAGAGGCCACGCTCCGAAGAGGTTGAGGACGAGAAAGTCGTGTCGTAGCGCGAGGTTGCGGAGGCATTGATGGGGGAGATCTGTGTGGGAGCGTGAAAGTCTGAAAAATCGTCGTCGTCGTCTAAAAGCGCCAGGTTGGCCTTTGCCTTTGCCTTGCTGCCGGGCGGTGGAGGTAGAACCGCGATAGTTGACTGTGTCTGCGTTCGCGGCGGAGGCGGGAAGCCAAACGTTCCGTCAAGTTTTGGAATGGCCGCTGGAGGCTTGGAGGGTCCAGAAGACATGATTGCGGTGACACGTCGTGGTGGGGGCACAACACTCCGCGCATTTGTCCCTGCTCTCGTGTTCAACGGCTGCCTCGCCGGTGGTCTGGCGGTTCCAAAGTTTGCCACGGGCACTGACTTCTCCTCGTCGTCGAAGCCCCATGCCGAAAAATCGATGTCCGAAGAATCAACAGGAGACATGGGCGTTGGTGTAGAAGAGCTGGTGGGTGCACTGGGTGCTAATGGAGGAGCACTAGAGCTAAATGCCAGCGGTGGAGTAAACGGCTTAACAGCCGGTGGCGGGGAATACTTCCCGTTCCCGAAAATCGCTAGCTCAACTGCTTTACCACGCCCCTTCTCCTTCTCAGCACGGGCTCGTTCGCCGTTTACGTGTTGCTGGGGAGGCGCCGCAACAGGGGCGGATGTTGCGCGGGGAGGTGGCGCAAGCTTCGCAGGCAGTGGCACCGGCTCGTCGAGTAGTACACCGGACATCGCAAAGTCCGTAGTTGGCCCGAAACTGGGAGCAGCGCCTTCAATGTCGGCGAGGAAATCGAAGTCACCCTCGGAGAGCGCAAGGTTCTGGTGTCCTCCTGATGCGGGCTGAGCCTTCCGCCCGAAGCGACCAAGAAAGCGTGAAACACGTGAGGGCGCAGCAGCGGGTGGATCTACATCCGGGCCGGGGTCCGATTGCGATTGCGATGCAATGGGTACTATTGGAGGAGGCGGCGGGGGTGGCGACGTGCTGGTCGCTGCAGTGGGGCTGACGGCGGAGGCGACAGCGGAGGTGGTAGTGGTAGTCGGCGACTTAGTAGACGAAGTGGGGGATCTGACGCTGTCAATGCTCGCACGGGGTGAGGACGACCCAGGTGCAGGTGAAGAGGAACGTGGAGTTGCTCCCTCCCCAACCACAGGCGGTGTCCCTGTGCGGCGGCCAAAGAACGAAAGCAGCCCGCCGTGGCCCGCTTTCTTCTTGTCCGCCACCACCACGTCCTCTTTCTTGGTCTCGACGACGCGCCATCCCGGCGGCAGCAAGTCGGGCTCGCCCACGGCCTCGGGCCGGCGCTTCACAGACGTCTCCCACGCAGTCGAGCCTTTGGTCGCACCGTAGTGGCTCAGTGGGCTGCAGCGTACGAAGGCGGCGCTGCGTGAAAGGCGCAAGGTCTCCGCGGTGTGTTTTGCGGTGGCGGACTTGAGGAACGGTCGCGGCGGCGGGAGGGTGAGATCCGTGGGAAGGAGACGGATGATGTTGGGGTTCCTAGAAACAACGGTTCAATTTAATATGATTGATATACGACGTGTACACGCACAGGGAATCGATTCCCTGCAAGCCCTTGTGGCGGCTCGCCCGATAGTCGTCAGGGTCGAGATTTGGCGTTGGCGTTGGCGGATAGAGATCGTTTGTAAGTTCGTTAAATTGAAGAAGAATGGAAGCTAGGAGTTCCGGGGGCTTGGGCAGCAATTAGTGCAAGCTCGAGAGAGGAAGTAACAACTTACGACGTGCTTGTCCTGCATGGCCTTTGCCTGTTTGGCGGCCTCCCATTCATCGACCACTGCAGGGACGTCTTCGTCGCGTTCCTCCGCGTCGGAAGGTGCCCAGGCAGCGCCCCACGCAGAATCTGCCGAGTCGGGGACAAAGGAGGGCTGGGAAGGCGTCCATGGGTCCGAAGTCGGCGGAAGATCGTCCAGCCCAGACTCGAAAGTGCCGAAAGCATCGGGACTGCCGGGTGGTGACAGCGAAGGTGATAGCGCAGCAGATAATGGGGGTTCAAACGGCGGCTCGGCTGGAGACTCGGGTTCGGGTACAGGCGCGGGTTCAGAGTGCACCTCTTGCTGCTCCTCATCCTGTGCATCCTCCGCAGGCGATGCAATCTTTCCAGAGGGAAGTTCATCGTAAGAAGAGCGCCACGCAGAGAACGGCGGCTCGACGGGTGTCTCAGGCGGCGCGGGTTCAGACAGCACCTCGTCCTCCGAAACAGCCTCCGACGCATCCTCTGCTACCAAGGAAGTTGAGGAAGTCTTTCCCAAAGAAAGGTCATCGTAAGGAGAGTGCCACGCAGGAAACTTGTCCGCTGCGGGCGACCGAGCACCCCAGAGAGAGTTTTCGTCTGACCAGGATACTGCGCCGGGAGCCTCCCAGGACGGAATAGTAATGTCCTCCTCGTCGTCGTCTTGAGCGGGAGCCACGGGCAGCTTACTCGTGGGCTGGCTCCAGGCATTCAGGTTGTCGGCCCAGGGATCGTCGTCCATGTAGACATTAACAAAAGGAGGTGCGATCATTCCAGTTTGATTCCAATTCTTGCTCCTTACCCTCATCTAGATATCTACTCCTGATTCCGTCCATGCATCTCAGTTGACTCGCCGCAGTCCTTCACACGCAAGCGGGACTAGCCTCGTTTCGACCTCCGGTTTACTAAAGACAGTCTCACAATTGTACATGTTCTTCATCTTGTGCGGTCGCGAAATATATGTCAAAATCGGATCCGCAGACCGTCTTGCCTTGTCTCTATTTTTCTACGAGTACGACACCCAACCATTTAATCCACGGCAGCAGAAGTAACTCCCGAACTTGAGGTGCTCTATCGCAAAACAACTTTCGTTGTACCAGCGGGCTTCGATGCTGTTCACTCGTGCATATAAAATCAGGTGGGAGACAAGCTCCGTGCTTGCTCCGTGCACAAGAACTGCTTTCTCCTGTGCCAAAGGACGAAAAGTCCATTGATGGAGGCCTGAACACAAGCGGCCCCGGCGGGTGCACCAGGCTCCGCGCACCTGACAGCATGCATCTCGCCGCACGTCTCGCAACACTCCTCCACATACTTGGGCCCGACTGTCTTTCGAGGTCATTGCCTCTGAGAATGGCTCGAAGTTGTCAACTTAAATAATGATGCTCTCAATATTACCTTTGGGATTTGCGTGGGACTCAAGTATCCCGGCCAAGGCAGGAAACGAGTATAGGTTGAACAAGTCGTATGCGCTGATTGGGAGGGATGATAGTGTCAATGATACTGAATGCTTCAAGGTTTTGGAATGGTACATACTCACAAGGAAACACAATTTTTCAGCGTTTGTTGTAAACAATCGCTGAGTATCAGCATTGCATGAGAACAGAGCTATCAGTGCGGACATGAGCTGGCAACCCTGTATCGAGCCGCCGAGGCTGCTCGCCGATGGCTAACATCATCGCAGACCACCGAAAGATTGGTGCAATAGGAGCCTTGTCGTCCATAATGGTGCCCTTTTTATTTCAGGATTCTGCCAGCAGTGTGCTCCGAACATTGGATGTCGAGTAGGCTCGAAACCAGCCTGTGGATGAAAGTGTCGATACACACGACACTGGCATAGACAGACGGTCACCGGTCTAGATGTCGAGGTTGCCCTACTCGAAAGGCTGGACGTTTAGTGAACTTTTGAACAGCTGGAGGGGTGACTATGTAGCTTTTAGGCGTCGACAAATGCTCTTCATGGTGGATACGCAAGTCTAGCCAGCTTGTGAGACAAAGGGTCAGACATGCAGAAAGTGAAACGCGAGGAAAGTTTCAAACCGTTCTCTTGACGCGTTACTGTCACGTGTACAGCAGTTGCTCTTCCCCGCCATGGACTCTGTTTCGCAGTCTGCGCCCGAGCGGAATATCACAGAGTGGGACGAGGATTCTGTGCATGCATGGCTCTCCTCTCTGGGATTCTCGCAGTACGAGTCCCAAATAAAGGGTCTGCTTCACCCCGCGTTCCTGCCCGCCGCACTCATCTATCACGTCCAGAACATGGCATTACGGGCGAGGTTCTCTGTATGCTTAATGCCGACAGTCTCAAGGCTGTCGGTGTCTCTACCATTGGCCAGCGGTTGGCCATACTCAAGGCCGTATATCTCGTCAAACTGGCACATAACGTCCCCATTGATGCAGATGACTACGTTCCCCCATGTCAGTCCTGTTGCGCATTCCATCTTCTCTCCTGACCTTTCGACGCAGCGGAGGCCTCCGAACGCCTCGAAGGGCTCACGGTCGAGAAGTTGCATGTCATGGTCAAGGATCAGGGTGCGCACTTCAATGCAATGATCGCTTGGCTTTTCGTTCCTAATCTGTCGCCTGCTTCCAGGCATTCGTCTCCACCATCTAGAGGAGGAAAATCGACATCTAAACCATACTCTGCAGCTCTTTGTCGAAGACTTCAATGCTTTCCGTAACTCCTTGGGTCGATCGGTGCGGCACTTAGCACAGCTCATGACTGCCGACCTGATTTCCCGTCATTCCAGGACGAGAACCCGTCGCTCCGCCGCCAACCGTCATTCAAGTGGGCACAATACGTACGGCCCGCGAAATCCCCCACGAAGCCCGACATCGAGTCCCCCCATCCCTCTCCGCAACAGCTGGAGCACGATCTTTCGTATTCTTCCCGGAGAGAACAATCTTCTACGTCGGCATCAACGCCTCCGGAGAAGCCGCGCCCGATTGACTCACCCAATCTGAGCAACCTGCCCGCCGCCCCCAAGACGGCGCGGACAGACAGCTCAGAGACCCTCAAGAGCTTCAAGGTCAGCTTGGAAGATCCAACATGGAAGGTCCTGCCCGCTGCGCTCAAAAAATACCGCATAAACAACGACAACTGGGAAAATTACGCCATGTTTATATGTTACGGCTCAACGGGTGGGTTCTGCCGTCTGGGCGTCTTTCAAAACTAATTTTAATAGGCAACCGAATCGAGCGATGCCTGAGCTACGACGAAAAACCTCTTCTCCTTTTCCAAAAACTGAAAGACGCCAAAAAGAACCCCGTTTTCATGCTCAAGCACATTAAAGATATTCGCTCGCCTATTGCCGTTGCCCAACAAAAGCACGCGGCACGTAAAGCGTCGTCCATCATGACGAACGGGTCCGCTACAACTTCAAGTGCGACGCTTGGGCACACAGCAAAGACGCCGTCGACATCTACGCGCCCTCTAAACAGGCCGCCGAAGCTCGAAGTGGATCTGAGTGCCAGTGCGGGTGCACCTGCGCCGGGCATTGCGACCGCCATGAGCCCCGCACCTGGTTGGCCGGAGCTTGGGATGATGTCACCGGCTGTTGAACGGAGCACACACGGTGACGATGCTCTCGGGTCGTCGGCGAACCACCTGTCGGCGAGCACGAGCTCTACCGCCGTCGCAAACTCGAATGGCGGGCATGAGGCCTTGAAACGAGGCAATACGGATCAGAGTGAGGGAACACCGAACAGCTCAAGAGAGATGCCTCCTGTGTCCTCCTCGGGTATATCGTATGCCGTTGCGATTTATCCATACATGGCCGAGCAAGAGGATGAATTCGACGTCGTTGTGTAAGTTTCGCTTCTCGCGTCTTCTTTCGCCTGGTTAACGTTGATTTTTGTATAGGGGCGACACCTTCATCATATTATCCAGGGCGCGAGGGTGGTGGGTCGTGCAACGAGACCCGACCGGCTCGGGGGTCGTTGACACGGATATTGTCAAGCAGGGATGGGTTCCTGCGGGCTGCCTACTCGAGACCAACGTGCCTGTTGCGTCTGCGATCGCAGAAGCCACCGCTGCCAAGGGCAGCAGTTCTGGATCCTCGAACTCGGGTTCGCCGCCGGAGACGCCCGTGTCCAAAACGCCTATTCTTCCCTTGAGCATTATATCAACAAGTTTCCCCGGTATTGCTCTGATGGACTACAAGAAGAAGGGCGAGGAGGAGCTTGACCTAGTCAAGGACGATGCGTTGCGAGTGTTCAAGCGATATAATCACTGGTCATATGTGCGTTCGCCATGCATCTCAGAACTGTGTTGCTCATTGGTCTTTCTTTTAGGCTGTCAAAGAAGAGGGCGGAGATCGAGGTTGGGTGCCTGTATGTTCCTTGATTTTACTTCTCTCGGTGAATTCCGGATTAACCGAGGCTCGTGTGTTTTAGTCCTGGTTTATCGGCAAAGTGGCTACTGGGCCAGCAACACCCAGTACAAGTGTTCCGCCGCCACTGACATCCTCTATGATGGACGACACGAACCAGGCGCAAGTGTCACCCATGTCGTCCGCGTTCCCAGCGGTGCAGTCATCACGCTCTGTAGCGGTCAATTAAACCGGTCTGCTTCCCTCTGTCATGGAGTCTGGCGCAGCACGGTTCTTGGAATCTTCCTATTGTGGTCGTAGCGCTTTTGCTACCCTCCGCATTATTAACCTCATCGCCCATTCGTTTTCGACGTACCCAACGAGGGATTGTATTCTTCCAATGCAGGCGACCATCGCCGAATGATGGTAACGTTCCAGCCACCCTTTGCTCGCATCGCATTTTACTACTCTGGCATTAATATGGCGTCTAATTGTGTATCTACTTATCGGCTACGACCATGTTTTGTTTTTTCCACCGCCCCTCGGGTTCTTTTCGCTATATCTCCAAACTCAAGCTGCTCTCATATGTACAGTAGTCTACACACATCATTTATCCACTGATATTGTTTCCGGGAGCACGAAAAATCATCCGAGACGTGATACGTGGTGAATTCCATTTTTACGTGGCTACGAAGTCGTGATGCGGCGCCAGTCTTCCTTTGCGGGCATGCAGGTGTTTCCCCGGAACAAGCTTCAAGTCACCTCACCTCGGGCGTACATTTGGGCATACAGCGTGGCCAATGTCGACCGCAGGTCCACGCTATCCCAACCCGTCCGCCAAGTCACGCCAAGGACGTTCCTCCGAAGCATACTGATATGCACATGCGCTCTCGATAATCTCGGGTCTCTGCCTCCTTCTTTGCGTCAATGTCTCTTTGCTGGGAATGGCCCTGCCGGAATCATACTGCTATCATCTCGTGCACGCTGCCAAGGTTCCTGGCTTTAAAAGCCCTGCAGATCCGCTCATTTGAGTGCCCACCTGGACTTTGGTCGGCATGAACTCGTCTCTGGTCGCGGAAGCCGGACACCGCGTCGCGGTCTACTACCAGACGCAGTACGACACGTCTCTCATACCCGACACCCCGTTCGGCCACTACGTTTCTCCGCTGCCGTTGATCACGATCATCACTCAGTATGTTGTAACTGCAGGTCCTGTCCGACGTGTATATTCATTGTGTTTTTCTCTTCACTAGTCTCCTGCTCGCGGCTTTCCACATCAATTTCGACGATGTCTCGGTGCATTTGAACGATTTCGTGCCGGAGGCGCCGTTTTTCGACCAGGTTAGGACTCTTGCCGACTTGTTCGCATCGCCTTTATGCTGAAAAATATTCAGATGTGGACCGACATTGCAGTCATGCAGTCACAGGGGATCAAGGTCATTGGTATGCTCGGAGGGGCGGCGCCTGGAACGTACACATGTCTCACTCCGGAACTCTTCGACACATACTATCCCGTTCTCGCACACTATATCGAGAGGCACGTTTTTCTCTAGAACATCTAGAACATCGACTCAGGGATATTAACCTTGCTCCAGGTATAATATCGACGGCAAGTACTCGCTGTAACGCTGTTTGAAAGTGGCGGCTGATGGGTTCACGCAGGCTTGGACCTTGATGTGGAACAATTTACGCCCATCGAGGATATAATTCACCTTATCCTACGGTTGAAGCATGATTTCGGGGACGACTTCATCATCACGCTGGCTCCAGTGGCCAGCGCGCTCATAGAGGGTGCCAATCTCTCTGGATTCGACTATATCGAGCTGGAACAGCGGGTCGGGCATCATATATCTTGGTACAATGCACAGTTCTACTCGGGCTTTGGGTCGTTCTTCCCAGATCAGGTATGGATGCGGCACCACATTTTTTCATGCCTTTACTTATACCTCTTCAGAACTACCTCGATATTGTCAATTTTGGTAAAGGCTTGCACCCAAGCAGGCTTGTTGCCACTACCTTGACTAACCCAGATGGCAATTTTGGCTTCATATCGTGAGTTTCCTTCGTTGGGCCGAGGAGTGCTCCAACCCCCATTTCAGAATCGATGAGGTGGTCGCCAGCGTAAAGAGTTTGGCACAGAAACAGGACTTTGATTTCGGAGGAGTCGCGGGCTGGGAGCTCTGGAACAGTCTACCAGGCGGCCATGAACAGCCGTATCTGTGGGCAAAGCTGATGACCAAGACGATGAATGAGCTCAAGACGAAATACAAGCAAGCACAGCTAGCAAAGTCCAAGGCGCAAAAAAGATTATCGCCGCGTAGTAAATAGGGTTTTATTTTGGGTTTTTTCTGCGGACGGAAACCGGGAAACTTGACGGAAATAACAAGGAAATAATGAAATTTTTATTCCGAGGTTTTTCCAGCGTGGGATTTCTTTATTTGCGGGACTTATGAATCCAGGTCAATGTCTTCTCGGCAGATGATGGCCTCGGCCGCCGCCACTGCCAGTTCAAACGCCCACAGACTGCCACGAAATTGTTACGAACATGATGTTCTGGAATTTACCGCATAGCTTGAAGACTCCTTTCATGCACGACGTGGCATGCAACTCCTCGTAAAATCCCCGAATATCATGTTCGATTAGTGCAAGCCTTACTAGAATCACCCCTGGTCCAGACGTATTTGGGTCCCATATGGATCCACAACTGGATCCCGCGGTCCCCAAAGTACCTCCGCCCACCCAGTTCCCTCCTACGGAATTTCCTCCTGGCTCGTGGAACGTTACAACTCATGAATATGTCGACGCAGCTAGTCCCGTTCCAACTAGTTCCACCAGCTTTGAGCGGTGGCAATTTGGGCCAGGAAGCCCTCCAGGCGTAATACCTAATACAAGTCGTGCCGTCAAGCTAGCTCCTGGTGCTCAATCTATCCTGCCAGCACATTCACCTATACCATTCTCTTCGATGCCCAGGACCATTCGTTCACGACCGCAACCTGAAGATGCTAATCGTGCTGAGCAGCAGGCTTATAGGACTCAGATGATGCCAGTTCAAAGTTTGGAGACTTTCCATATGCCTCCAATACAGGCCATGTCGAAGCCTGGACCTAAACGGCGGCGAATACCTCAGCCTGAAGTTGTTAATGCGGCATCTCAAATAAAGAAGGAGGGTATAGAGGAGGATGTCATCCCTCCTGAAAAGAGACGGAGGACGAATGCAAAAAGTCGGTAGTGTTTCTATTTACAAAGAGCCCGATGAACCCAATGCCAGGAACGCTATATTCTTCAAGCATCATGTGGAGAGTGGTCGAAACTATCCCGGAGAACTCTATCCCTCTTCCTCCTGGTTGTGAATCTTCGACCAGAGGGAATGGCCGTGGTAGAGGACGAGGAAGAGGTCGCGGTCGAGGCAGGGGCGCGATGACTGGAGCGCCGGAGATCAGACTGAGGCCTGAAGTCCTTGAGCCGGCTCTGCCGTCTGTGCTCGATGTACCGAACAAACCTGAGATAATTATCTCCGATTCTCAACATCTTAGGCCTCGGCAGTGGTTCAACGTGAGATAAATATTGTCTGCAACCCAGTTCTTGCTCACATGCAGTTGCAGTCCACAGAAGAGCTGTTTGCAATTTTCCCAGAGTGGGCCAACCCCACAAACGGGATCGGGTTGAAAGTTTTCGAGACACCCATCATCTTTCTTGATGGAAAAAACGGCATGAGTGTCTCCAAGACTTCTGGAACATGTGCCGGTATGAAC
Source organism: Mycena crocata (assembly GCA_029281795.1). NCBI lineage: Eukaryota > Fungi > Basidiomycota > Agaricomycetes > Agaricales > Mycenaceae > Mycena > Mycena crocata. Next base: position 85,281 of record JARJCP010000135.1, on the reverse strand, counting down.
ATTACAATGTCTGCACACTGTTCTTTCTTCCTTGATCAGCAATTGAATATATTTCGCAGCGTTCGAGAGTTCGCTCTCCCGATTTCGACGCCACGTGGGCCGCCAGTAATTACCCCGAGCTACGACCAACAGCACCATTCGCTAAATCAATATATGCATCCCTTAACCAGTGAAATGGCCACTTCCCCGCCATTTGGAGGCTCTCAGATATTTTATAGTCCATACGGCCCTCCATTTTCACCTTTGCATTTTCCACACACATGGGGTCATAATCCCAGCCCTTACACCGGGGATATTCCCTTGGTAAAAGTCAAAACAGAACCGAGTCTAGAGGTAATCGAGAATTTGGCTTCCCCCGGAGACACGTCCCATTTAATCCGACTCGATGAGGCACCCAGTGAGGAATTTTTACCTACTCCGGTGACGCCCACTCGAAACGCGGCCTCCGACTCATCCAATATGTTATTGAATCGTGCAAGTTATGTCACGCAGCGCCCGCCTTCGCACCCGGACGCCAGTCAGAGACAAGCAGTTGACACCGTTCCTCATCCAATCCCGAAAGAGGTGCAAAGCCTCGTCGATGCGTATATCCATGGTTCACCCGTTCTTTGTATCGCATCCAATGAATGCGTCAACGCAGCTTTGGGCGTCGGTCTTGCAAAAAAGGAAGTGGCTTGGGCGTTTATGGGGTTTCATACTGTCGTTGGTGTTCAGGTCAGTCACCCACTCAGTTGTGATATTGAACGATCACCGACGTTTCGACAGGAAGTTCGCCTTCCTTATGGACCCGCTTGGAACGATGCGACTGGATGCGTCACATGGGAATTCAAACTGCAATGGGGAGCCGGCGGTGAAGACGAGGAGGCCCTGTCTCTCGATACTCTTGACACCTCAGTTCCGTGGTGGTCACTCAACTCAGCTGTACCTGTCGCCACTTCCTTTCCTGACGACCTCGACACATCCACCCTCTCATACAAACAACAACGCCTTCGAGATCCTAATTACACCTTCAAAAACACACCTATCGCATCTCGTTGTCCCTCGATTCTTCCACTCCATCTTCTCGTCCCATACAACGACAACGCGGAGCTTAGCTTCGGTCCAGAACTAGTGGTGGAAGAAAGTAAGGGGTGGTACTGCTCCGAGTGCGGAAAACTGAATAGAGTGACGATGATGCGCCACCGACGGTGCAGCAGTTCTTTCTGCACGTCCAAAAACTCAAACAAGACGGAGGACGGCGTCGGATATTCTGTTTCCCTAGATTCAATAAGAACCCAGCAGGAAGCGATGCCGGTGTATCTCCCCGTCAACGCCCGCCCAATGGGAGTCGGAGTCGACGAGCCAACAATCCTAGCGTGGCCCGATGGAATGATGGTTTTGGAGTATATTTTGGCTTCCCATGTCGCTGTAAACGCAATACAAGGGGACCCACAATCACAACGGCAATTGGGCAAGAGGGAGGTATCTGCCAGACACATCTTCACTGGCAATATTCCCTTCTTGCAATCAGAGGCAACGGAGCTTTTTGACAGCATCCAGATCGGTTGTGAATTGGTCCGCGATGCCAAAGACTCTCCTTATTTCAGCCGCACAGTTGTTCCACCAGAAGTGCAATGGCCGGAATGTCTCAATCGTGCCCGAGAAGTTATCATGAAGCGCCTCAAAACATACATTTGTCAGGGAGATGAGGAAATCCTCATTCAACGCTTACTGGTTAAAGGATGGGTGGACAACGGGAGTCGTCGGGTATGAAATTCAATCTCACGACGGCCGTTGGAGTACTCACGCTCTGTTAGGCAACTAACATTCTACCCGTTCAAGAGTCGGAAAAATGCGCGGCGATGATGTGTTTGGGCCATGATGTGGTCTTGAAGATTTTCCCGAAATCTGGATATCCGGGCTCCAACCTGGATATCGCGATGGACGAACTCCTTCTTTTCAAAACCGAAGATGAACAAACTGTCGGCCCCATGTTTCAGCCTTCTATGCCAGCGGGACAAACATTGCTGCCTTCTTCCTCGGCGGCAGTCCCACTCAAACGTACTAGGAGATTACCTCCGCCTCTTTCTGTAACCTTAGTCCACGGTGACGTACTCTTTTTATCAGGTGATGATTTCGAGGTGCGTCTTGTTGTAACCATTGGTCTATTAAATCGCTCATAGTACGAGAATAGTACTCCATTATACGTTCCGGACCCACTATTCGTGCGCTCTCTGTCCGATGTCCGGTCTCTTCCTCTGATTTTTTTTCTAGTTTTGGTTGCCTATAGTTAGCAACTTCACTTATGACCACTTTTAGCAGTGCGCACAGATTTATTGTGCAAACCAAGCGGACGGTACGTTCGGACATTTGCAGGTTTTTCTCTTTGTATTAGATATGTCAGACTCGCAGAACTGCTATAGGCTGTATCTAAGTATGTGAAAGGCTATGTATTATTTTCGGGACGATAATTTTCTTGACTTAGTCTTGGCGGCTGACGTCAGCAAACTGCGTAAACACAACCGCCACCACCATCGCTGACCATGCACATTCAGCGGCGCGGAACGCGCCTGGCGGAGCTTTGCATCCAATTTTTTGTGCTAAGTACCATTGCGTGTGTCGGTCCGTCAGTAGGAACGTGCCAGTCCCAACTGATAACCCGTGAAGCTACAGTTTGTATATCACTTCCATCGAAATTGCCAGTACGCCAGTTGCATTCCAGCACATTCGGCGTCAGTCATATTCACATAGTTGAATGGCTCATAAGCTATCACGGGCGACCCATATCTGGAGGCAGGTATCTTCCTCCCAGTATGTCGCTTCAAACCAGTCTGAGGGCAATACTCCAGGCCTGTACCTAGCTTCCGTCCTGACTCTAATCCCTCTGCTGGGAATTGTATACACGTCCCTCGCGCTCGGGCGCAATACTCACAATATTCCCAGATATCCTTTGCCAGACAAAGATGATTTGACCGAGCCTTATGAATGTGTCAATCTAGACGGAGACTTGGCCACTTGTATAAAGTGCCGCGGGGCATGGAAACCGCCACGGACCCACCACTGTTCTACTTGCGGCGTTTGTCGCATGGATTTCGATCATCACTGTCCTTGGGTAACCGCCTCCCTTCACCCGTTCCTGTGCTACGCATTTACAACTTCAGGTAGGAAACTGCGTAACTAAATCCCGCATGAAGACTTTCCTGTTCATGCTTCTGCTGGCTCCCATCGCCTACTTAGTCTCTGTCGTGCCCATCTATCGCACCCTGATGCGCCATGCATCCCTCGCCTTAGCAGTATCTCGACGCGACGCGTGGGCCAACCAAGTGTGGTGGGATTGGTACGGCTCCTGGGTTTTCTTCGGCGGTCCGGTCGGCAGGTGGATATTCGGCATGGCTCTTGGTTTCCGTATCCTCAAGGCGGAAAGGAAAGCGGATCTACCGTTGATAGAGCAGCCAAATCTCAGGCTTTTCACTATCTGTGCATTAGGGTTGCTTTTCTCTGCATTTACCCTGGTGAGAAGCTGCGTGCCTTTTTGGTTTTTCTAGCTTACATGTGGCCCGAAAGATATTGGCTTCATGGACTGCGAAAGATCTCCTTCGTGGCTTATCAACCCTGGATGTATTGCAGGAATCACGTCCGAGGAACTCTCATCGCTTTGTATGCATTCATGAGCACATTTCCAGCGATCGCGAGGATTCAGGTGAAAATGTACGGCACGATGTGATGGAAAGTGGCAAGAAGGTCTTCTCTGTCCTTCCCGGAGAACGCATCTATGATCTAGGATTTTGGATCAATTTGAAGGATGTCTTCGACGGACCCTATCGAGATCCAAACAATATGTTGGTATAATTTAATACTATTGTCTGCAGGTTGTTGATTCCTGACAGCGAGGGTTTTATCTGGCCAAAAATCAGTCCCGCAATCTTGAACCGAATGCGAAAGACGACTTCGGCGTCCCAAAACATTTCGACAACAGATAACGACAACTGATACATACATACCGACAGCAAGCTAGCGATGTAGACTACACATAGACTAATACTGATACAAGGAAACAAAATGGTCCGTTGAACACTGAATCGGCGGATTAGTTACCACCATGCCACCATCTCCGCGGCCTGTCTGCGCGGGGAGCATTCAAGTTAGGGATAACCGGGCCTGAAGAACGTTTTAGCCTCATGGAAGACATGTTGCATTAGGCTGAATTGCCTCACCTGGATCGGCAGGTATGACAGGCCCTATGTGGAACCAAGTCGGGAAAGATAGGAAGACAATCCGGGTCTACCACGCATCTGAAGAGTGCCTGTCACGGCGATGTCCGTTTGACGCTTTTTTTGCTTAGCTTGAGCCAAGGGCAGGAAAAAAGAGTCGCTCACCATGACTGCTATATCCAGAATGGGCAGAACTGCGGGAGTTATGATACGACGGGGGCGGAGACATATAACCTCTGCCATTCATTTGCGGGGGTGGCGGAGGCCGGTTCTGAGATGGAGGTGGCGGTCCCGGGGGAGGTAAATACCCTCGGGAGGATCGTCCATGTTCAATGCCGCGTTGCTGTTCGACCCCATTGATAGTGTACAGCTCTCTGCCGTCAGGATAAGTGCGCGTTACGTGTTCATTTCCCTGCAGATAGCAATTCAACAAGAGTTCAAGCCCCATCATCGGGGGTTGTGCCCACCTCCCAATCACGGCGTTTATCGATGCGATGAGTGACACCATTCCTGCTGGTAAGCATCGTGCTCTGTGAAGCCCAGCGAATTGGGCCCCTGTCACCAAATCCCGGAGAGTCAAAGCCAATAGAATGAGAACGCATGAAAGGAGAAGGAGAGAACATGTCGCGTTCTAGATCGGCCATCATGTCCTGAATGCGGTAGATGGCCTCAAAAGGATCGCGGTTCCAGTTAGACGACGAGCGGTGGACCGGATGGTAATTTGGGCGACGATAGTCGCTAAAGATCTTGTCGAACAAGTCGAACGGCTCAGTAAAGAAATTTGCAAAAGGATCCGGGAAAGTGTCGTAGCGGTGGGGCCTGTGTCCACTGCGATGCGCTCTGGGCTGAGGAACGTAGGGCTGCTCTTGAGGCGGCGCGGGAGGAGGCCACACACCGTGCTGATCATAGAGCCTTTTGCTCTCGGGCTCCTTGAGCACCTCGTACGCGTTCGCGACCTAGAAATTGTTCGTGCCTCGAGTGCCAAGCTGCACAGTGGGGCATACCTTTCGGAACCGGTCCTCTGCGTCCTGTTTCTGTGAAGGAGTGAACCCAGCGGGAAGTCTATCCGGGTGGGTTTCCAGAGCTTTCGCCTTGTAAGCCCGACGAACTTGCAAAGTCGTTTAGCGAGACGCAGTGTGGCGTAGGTTAGAATATACTTTGGTCGGGAGCAGCATCGCGAGAAACACCAAGAATATCGTAGAAAGACTGATCAGAGTCCATAGAGAACACACGAGACAAGAGCAGATGAGGGTACAACTTTAAGCAGCTTTTGTAGATCCTTCTGGAGGTTGTTTTCTTAGTTGGGCCAAAATCTGGGTAAAAGACCAAAATGACCGCGTTCGTGTCCAGATGCCGTGGGAAACGAGATTCGCTCGGAAACGACCTCGAAAGGGATTGCTAATTTTTCCAAATGCTCCGCGAGACAATATTATGTGCAACGACGCCGAGCGCTGGACCAGGAACGATAGCACTCCATGACCTCCAGACAGGCTCTACTCTCGCGTCCTTCAAGCAAACAAATGCAGTCCCACATGGAACCGCTGTAGTTCAGTCCCAAGATGGCCAAGGCGGTATTTTGCTTGCTGCTCAGCACGACAAGTCTATTTTGAACGTGTACAACTTCCAAAAGGTCCCGCTTAAGATCTCTTACTTGTTCGGTGTCGCTCATTTTGATTCAGGATCAAGTTAGTTTGAAAATAGTCCTGCCGGAGAAGCTGTCGTGCATCGCAGTGGACCGCTCTGGCGAATTTTGTGCCGGTGGTACATCCCAGGGCCGCATATACCTTTGGGAGGTGTGTAACCCTGCTAATATCTGGACTTTCACTAAGGCTACTTGCAAAGGTCGCGTCGGGTGTCTTGTTTAATTCATGGGACGCGCATTACCGGCAGGTCTCCGTTCTCAAGTTCACACACGATGGTGTTGCGCTGTTATCAGGGAGCGAGGATTCCGGCGTGAGCGTCTGGTCCGTGTCCAGGTCAATTTGGCCACCCTCTCCAACGCACTGATATTAACCCTTCTCATAGATTACTGGATGACGATGTGCACAGCGACCTCCCTTTGCCGTATTGCATCCTTTCAGATCATACCCTGCCCATAACGGACATTGCATGTGGCATCGGTCCGTTCCCCAATTGCAGGGTTCTGTCATCCGCGGTGGATCACTCTGTCAAAGTAACACCTTTCACACACACTCGTCACAGAAGGTTTCTAACTTAATTTCCAGCTTTGGGATCTCGCCTCACAATCTCTTCTGACGACGTTCCAGTTCCCACAGCCGATTTCCTGTCTCGCTTGGGACCTGACGGAACGCATGTTTTTTGCGGCGTCGAAGGACGGTTCAATACACCAAATGAACATGTTTCGGCAGAGAGAGGACAAATCCGGGGGCCACGTAATGGAGGCAATCGGAGGGGCTGGTGTTACTGACATTATTCGCGTCGGAAATGAGGACCAGACAAAGGCCCAGAAGCGACGACTTATATCTGTCGGGTTGGTCCAGACATCTCCTAACCTTGATAAATTCTCACCCTTGACAAAGTGAACCTGTTGTTTCGATGGCAATATCGTTAACATCAACGCTGTTGCTGGCCGGAACCTCCACGGGCATTATCCACATATATGACATTCCCTCGCACCAACTTTTGCGCAGTATATCGACGCACAAGGGCTACTCAATCACCCATGTCGAGACGATGCTCAAGCCGCCAGATCTGATTGGGCACGTCAGCTTGAGCATGCATGCGGGCCACTCCACCATCGCCGACACTATTCCCGTCAAGCACGTCGCGCCATTCCAACGAATGCGTGACGCGAAAAGCAGGGAGGCTCACGATGTCACGATGATGTTGCCCGTTCAAGACAATGTAACCACTTTCTTCGCCTTCCTATCTCTCATGAATTAATGTGATTCGTTCAGGTGTACGAGGATGAAGGAAGCATATACACGCCCGAGGCGCTTCTACGTGACCACGATTTCTTCGTCCAGCCCGCGGCGCCGGCCGGGCAAGATGCCGTTTCCTTGCAATCCAAGGTGAACGAGCTCGAAGCAGAGGTCGCGCGCCTGCGGGAACACCTCGGCAAGGCCAAGGGTCTCAACGACGTCATGTGGGAGACCGTCGTGCAGAAGGTTGTTGGGCAAGGGAAGGAAAAAGAGGCAAATAAGCCTTCCGCCAGTGCCGAGGACGAGCGGCGCCGGAAACGGGGGAGAACAGATGCTTGAGGCCTATCAATGTCGCAAAAGTAAAATATTCCCTATTATTAGAGCTTATTAGCAAGTGATGCAAAACGGGTTTTGACAGATTATCTTCTTGCCCGTTTGGATTGTGGAGCAGAAAATGTATTTTGGTTCGAAAAAGACTGTCCCAATTGGGATGCCTCGTGTCCGGCCAGTTGTCCCAACACGGAAACACCGGCCGCTGAGCCGCTGACCTCCCGCCTCTCGACAACATCGCTCGTCGCGTCCTCCAAGCCTTCCCGGACGACGCTCTTGTCCCGACTTATCGCAGCTGACACAGGAAATATATTCCCATCTTCGTTGTCAAGGATGGGGGCGAGTATGTGGCAGAGAAAGAGGCGTAGGGTGCTGGGCGGCATGGTGAAAGGTAAGAAGTAAAAGCTGTGCTACTGGCCGGACGTTTGTGGAGCAAGACGCGTTGGATTGCGTCACCTGACCGTTACTTTTCGATTTGTGGAGCCAAATTTCTGTTTCGTTTTGAACAAGGCTCCACACGTTTTTTTCACGAAAACCATTTTGCATCAGTTGCTAATAAGCTCTATTGTGTCGAGTTTTTCATATGAAAGACCCCGTTTCGTCTTGCCCGGTGGAGAGGTACAGATTCTCGTCTCTGATAGACCCCAGCGATTGTTTTGGAGGCTAGTGCCAGCGGACAAAGTGGAGCTCCTCGTCGCGCGAGCGTGACGCGGGATAGGCGATCAGCGCCATCTGTTTGGACTGATTGACGCCTGGCGCCTGGCTTCCTCTTTCGTCGCACCTCCAATATCCCGTTTTGTCTTGGTCAGCCACTTGCATCTTGAACCGAAACAACCACCATGTTCGCGCGACATGTTCTACGCCTACTGCCCTCCTACGTCTCCCACTGTCGCTGAAAACGCTGTGGCGGACATCGTGGCGGCCGTCAACATTACAAGTACTGTCCCCAGGCCCCGACTAGCACACCACTCGCACCACTCGCACCTGCTCCTCCTCTTCTTCTATGCGTGCTCCGCTCATGTCTATCCCACAGGGCACAAGACCATACGAGAGCGCAGTATTGTGGCCTAAGTTGTCTGAGACCAAGTTTGTTCTTCAGGTTCCCACAGGTGTGAACGATGCTGACGACTTCCAGGCTCCTTCTAGCGATGAAAGGTACGCTGAGCTCAAGCCTGCATCATGCCTTCTTATGTTGCTAAGTCATCTTAGGTCCTCTTGTACATACATCGCTCATCTGCGCTCGCCTACTGCGCCAAGGCAATGGTTGGGCGACTTGACCCGAATCCCGCCCAGCTACGCTAAGCCGTGTCGGTTACCCATTGGGTGAGCACTGGCGTGTGTAGACCCTGCGGATTGCCCCCATCGCCTCAACATGATGCCCTTTTGGGATCGCAAAAACCGCGGGGGATTTACACGCGTGCAGATTGCATTTTCAATGCACCCTTTCGCAACGACCGTGCCGGTACCTGCAGGCTGAGGTGTTAGGGCTCGTACCGTGCCAATTGGAGCCTCCCAATCGAAGGTTGACTGTGAATTGCTGGAGGGAGGATTAATCGTTGAAATTTTGGCTGTCGCTCCTACTGGCACTCATGAAACCGTGTACCGTATTGTGCATCCTATGCTGCATTCATCCCGCCCATTGGGGTAGCAATTGCTCACCAGCTGTTCGTTCCTTGCCTAAGTGTACTTACCGCCGCGTAGCTGCTGACGATTTTTGTGAGGGAAATGATCCTGCGCGGTTGAGAAACAAGTTAAGAAAAAACGGCGGCCTTAGAACGGGAAGGGGAGATCTGGATCGCTACAGATGAAAAAGATACAATCCAAGCTCCCTATTGTGGCAAAATGACATCTGTTTCTATCTGGCTTCTGTCCTCTACTTAAACCAAAAATCCCGTCTCACGCCAATGCGCCACCCACTTCGCGACCAAAGCGGGACTGATGGGTGGCGATGCACGGATGCTAGGTGCCGCTTTGGCCGTCTCGTCGGTAAGGAACACCATCGGCGGACGGTGAGCCTTTCCATATCGCAGCTGGAAGAAGGGCTGTGGTGCAGGTTAGCGATATATGCCCTCTGCAGTAACAAAACTAGCAACACTCACCAGCAGCTTGATGACAGGATTCTTGACGCCATCTGAATCAGACTTAGCCAAGCGCTCGACCCACTGCGTGCGCTCGACAGTCTTGAATTTGAGTCCAGCGGATCTGAGGCCCGCAAGAATATCATCCCAGCTCGCGGTGATGTTCGGGTTGACGATGTGGTACACAACAGCCGACTTTGCCGGATGCGATAGGACCACCTCGGCGATCCCTTGACCCGCATAATCGACTGGTAGCCACGAAGGATGCTGTGGCGTTACTTCAGACGATATTCAACAGCAAACAATACAGAGTCCACCTCGTCGACGGTCGGCAGTGCACCAACTGTATTGGCGCCCTTGAACATCAGCGGCCACGCTAAAAGGTAGGTCAACACCCTGCGATGAACACATGAACAGATCTTCCTCACCCTCAGTTTCGTTCCACACACCGGTCACCGAGTCACCGACCATCTGCCCAATGCGCAGGACACCAACGGGGATGCCCGCACGCTCAGACGCGCGCTGGCACAGCTTTTCGACGACCCACTTACTGCGCGCGTACCCCGTGCCCGCGGCGGTGCTCGGCGCAGGCGCAAAGTCCTCCACGCATGTTGCGTCCGGCGCACCCTGCCGGCAGCTGATCGACGAGCTGAAGAAGAACGCAGCGGGCGAAGCGCGCGGCGACGCGAGGCACAAGTTTATCAAGTTCACCGCGCCGCCAACGTGCTCGTCGTAACTCGTGAGGCCCAGCGCAAAGTTCACCGGCCACGCGTTCTGCAATGTGAGTGAAGACGATCAGCAACCAAGTGTGTAAATAAGGTGTAGCCTCACATGAATGACGTCGGTCACTTCGTCACGGATAGCATCGTACTCAGATTCCGTGAGGCCGAGCAAAGCCGCGTTCGCGTTGGCAGCATACGACACAAACTTCTCCGTCGGCGGGGCCGGGAGTTTCCTTGCCTGCATCGACTCTGCGATGCGGCGCTCCGAGTCCGCGTGCGACGTGGCGCGCGACAGACATATCACTTTCTTTACCGACGGCGACGCTGTAAGTTGGTGCAGGATGTGCGCGCCCAGCGAGCCGGACGCGCCCGTGAGAACCTACAATGAGCGCCAATCAGATGGAGGGGCGAAAGCACGAGCAAACAACACGCACGATCACGTGTGCGTTTTCGAGGCGCGGTGCGGTGCCTGCGGCGGGCGCGTGCGTCGCGACGTTGGCCAGCCACTTGTCAACCATCGCTAGCATCTGCGCCTCGTGCTGGTCCGCCTCCTGGCTCACGCCGCTCTGCAAACTCAGAATATGCTCCGCCAACTTCTCCACTGACGGATACTCATAGACCACATTTTGGCCGAGTGTCTTCCCCGCGAGGAACAGCTCCTTCTGGCATACGTTGCGAACACGCGTGCCTTGCAGCGAGTCGACACCGAACGCAAACAAATCGACCGTGCGGTCGATGTTCGCCGCCTTGGCCGGGCCCAGCGCCTTCACGATCGCGTTAAGGATAAATTCCTCCAGCTCCGGCTTCGCGAGCCGCAGTTTGCTCGCCTCGTCGCCCTCCTGCTCGAAGCGCGCGTAGACACCGTCTAATGGCGGCTTTAGCATTCAATAGGAGGGATACGGAGAGTCGACATACTAATGATGTCCTTGAACTTGGCATAGCACGCCGGGCGCAGGATACTCATCTTCGTGGCGATCGGAATCTCTGTACCGTGGCTTGAAGAGAAAAGTCAGCACATAACGAAAAGGGATGGGCAGATGGATAGACTGACGGCAAGATCTCGATCATCTCGGGCAGAAGGCGCGAGTGCGTCGGCGCCTGCGCGTTCGCCTGTTCGACGACTGGCCACACCCGGTCCATGAGCTCTGCGTTCGAGAGGCCTTTTGCTTGCTCTGAGGGTAGAATCAAGCATCCCGTCTGCGGCCGTCCCGCGCCGAACACGATCGCTGTATGCCAACCAAAAATGAGCATCACATCTTTTACATGCGAGTTGAGCGCTTACCTTCTGCAACATACGGACTATTCCCGCGGATGGCGAGCTCGATCGGAACGGGGTTCGTCTTCTCGCCGAGCGTCTGCACGAGCGTGTCGTCGAGCCGGCCGATGTACTTGTACCAGTTCTCGTGCACGGGGTGGCGCAGGAACAAATCCTTCGTCGCATACGACCCGTCTGGGCGATTCGTCTCGATCTTCGGCGGGTACCCGTCTTTGACCACCGCCTCGAATGTGTTGTCCCCGCGGGGCTCCATGACGAGGTAGTCGAGAATGAGGCCCTTGGCGCGCAGCCAGTTCCAGTCCTTGTCGACCGCCGCATCGCGTTCTGAGTTGAGTAGGCCGCCCGTCTGGGAGTGGTGTTAGTAAGTGAGGTAATTTTATTAGAAAGGTTGCGGACCTCGGTGGTGCCGTAGATACTGAGCAGATTGACGCCTGCGGCGACGAGACGCGTGCCCAAGTCATCTGGCACGGCGGCACCGGCGTATCCGACAATGTCAAAGCTTGCGAGCGCAGCGACGCCTTCGGGTGTTTCGCCAAGGAGCTATAACTCAATTCAATTGAACAACTTTCGTTCCAAATAAAAATGAAACAAAGCATACCTTGATCACATACGGCACGGCAAAGCATTGTCTGACGGGCGGCGAAGCCTTAAGCACTGAGCATATGTTCGCGGAGGTGAGAGGTAGATGCGGCGGGAAGAGCGTGATCGGCTGAGTGGAGTACATGCATCGGAAGCTGGAATGTAGGGAATTGGGGTTTGAAGTTATTATCACGGCAAGAAACGCGTACATGGCAAAGTGGCCGTAGCCGTGATAGACGGGCAGTGTGCTGAACCCAGGCCGGTTCTGATTGATCGCAATATTGGCGACGAGGCCGTAGTGCGTCACGAAGACGGGTTTGGGGAAGCCAGTCTAGTAATCCATTAGCGAAAGCATAGAGTAGATAAATGCTACATACCGAACCGGAGGAATGCAAAATGACGCCAGGCCTGCTCGACTCCTGCTCAGGGGTCAAAACGGGGGCCATGGGCTTGACCTGCGCAGAGTCGACGCCGCCCTCACCCCACAGCGGAAAGCGCTTGTCAGGAACGAGTCCGAGTTCATAGTCCTGCGACTTGAGAATGGCCTGGGCCTCTTGGGCATCTTTGGTGAATTTCTCCGAGTAGATGAGGTGCGTGGCCTTGGTCAGCTTGCACAGATGTGCAACGGCTGGTACGGAGTTGTTTACAGATAGAAGAAGCGCGGAAAGACCTGGGATACGGTTAGCCGTGAAATTTCAGGTGAACTTAGTGGAACTCACCCAGTTTCGCGAGGGCCAACTCGAGGAACGACTCATCGATGGCAGAGGTGGTAAAGACGGCGATTATGCGCACAGGAGGGAGCTCCCCTGGCTGGGCCTTTGGCATGAGGCCGAGACTTGAATAATGCCATGCGAGACGATCAACTGCTTTTTGGACTTGCGAATACCTACTTCTAGTTAGAGAAATTGCGAAGGAAAAACTAGGTAACTAACGTTAATGTACGCAAGAAGATGGCGTTGTCCTTCTCTGGGATTCCCGTATGTACGGCAGGGTGGTTGGGCTCGTCGCGTGCGCGAATAGCTAAATAGTATATTAGAAGCCGTGAGCTGCAGGGAAAGAAACAAGAGGACTGACCCAAAAGTCCTGTAAGGGATTTTGCCTTGTATACGGGCATGGGCATAGTGGAAGAAGAGGTGTGTGTCCATCTCCGCCATATCCCTCCTTAATAACTGGAGGAAAGCAAGCAAACCGGCCCGTGAATTCCGATCACCGGATCTCGTTCCGACTCCCGATGCACGCCCACATTCCATCCTTTACTTCAAGGCGGCGGAGGTCCGACTACGCATCGCGCGCGTTACGGTTGGAAAATTTGAGGGTTCTTCAAAGAGAGTTCAGGCTTTTGATTACTTCAGTTCGTTTATTCAGTTCAATTCGAAATCGACGTTGACCGATCGCATCCTTCACGTTTCTTTCCTTGCAAAATGCATGCCTTCCGCGAAGGGCAACTGTATGCGAGCGAGACTCGCAGAGAGGCTCGCAGCGAGAGGCACGCAAACCATTTTTTGCGTCCATTTACTAACGGCCCGGCCGGGACACTCGTACCGGGCTCTCCGGTGCTCAATAAATTTTAACCTTCAAGTTGCCTTCAAGACCAACTTGCAACCAAAACCGTGACTGCCTCAACTGGGCCGCGAGAATCTGCCTACCTACCTGGCCAGCGGGCCCAAATACCCCCGCCTTTCGATGTGAAATAATGCGAATCTGTTCTTGGGATACGCTACGGTGACTTTGCACCCCAACTCTGTGCCAAGCTTTAAATGGCACTGGCCTGCTAAGAGGCGACGGCCCGACTCGGCCCGCCCGCCTCAGAAATCCCGGCTGCACCTGCACCTCATTTGAAATGCATTTTCGCCCCCATCACGGGTCAGAGTCTGGGGTAGCTCGCTGTTATATTTACCCGACGCGTGTCTACGCGTGTGGGGTATAAAAACAATGAACATACGTCAATCATCTTGTTTTTGTTTCTTGTTGGTTCCTCCTTCCAGAATCCAGGATCCGCGACGCACCGGACCGTAGAAGCAAGAACATGGCATCCGACCTCAAGCCCCTCGACCCGTCCGACAAACCAGAGGTCGAGCAGTCTGAATATGCCGCGAAAACCGCAAAGGACCTCGACTGGGCGAACCGCGAGGACCTTGTCGACGTCGACCGCACTCCCGGCATCCTCGGTTACTTCCTCAAGAAGAATCCCAGCCCGAACTTTATCGCGGACGTCGCGACAATGAATGAGACCGTTCTCGACCCCAAGGAGGTCGCGCGCATGTAGGTATACGCGCTTCGACGCGCCAAAACTGGATTTTTATTTTATTTTGCTTTTTAGCGAACGCAAGATTGACTGGCTTATCATCCCGGCGCTATCAGGTATGTAGGCTCCGCGCCGCGTCTACATTCCCTCTTATTGATTCTTATCCACCTGCTCGTTTCAAGTTTGCTATATGGTATGTTCATGCCGCCGACGTGCCCACCAGCTGACCAACTGACCCTTCTCCTTCCTTCTTCTCTTTAGTTTTATTACGTGTAAGTCTCCGATTTACGCCTCTCCGCCTCCATTCTGTTCCCGAGATTGACTTACAACGCTGGACGCACGTAGAGACAAAACTACCCTCTCATATGCCGCGATATTCGACAGTAAGCGCTCTTCCAAGTCCGACTTGTACATTAACATTCAATCAAATAACTCTACTAGTCCGGGAAGATCTCAATCTAGGCAAGTCGGAATATGTACGTTCCGGTTCCCTGCCGGCATTCCCCGACCCATTTCCCGCATTTGTTTGCACTGACACAACCCGCAGAGTTGGCTCTCCAGTCTCTTCTACTTTGGATGGGTCGCCTGGGCGCTCCCGACAAATCTGCTCATGCAGAAGTTCCCGCTCAACAAGTATCTCGCGTTCAACGTACGTCCGCTTACATCTGATCTTGATGCCGTATTTACCCCAGGGTACGTAGATCTTCATCTGGGGCGCACTCCTCATGGCGCAGGCGGGAAGCCGTAATTTCACCGACCTCGCGATCCTGCGCACCATCTCAGGCGCAGCTGAGGCGACGGCCGACCCCGCTTTCGTGCTCATCACTTCGACGTGGTATACGCGTGAACAGCAACCGACGAGGATTGGGTGCGTAAACTCGATTTGAATTCAACTCCGATTTATTAACTGGGCCTGCACAGGTATTGGTACTGCGCCAACGGCTTGGGCATCGGTTTGGGTGGGCTGCTCGGCTTTGCGATCGGTAATTTGTTTTCATTTCTTCTCTTCCACATTCTTACCGTTTTGTTCTTTCTTTTAGGTCATGTGAGTTAGCTTGTTACTGGCAAGCCAACACGCTCACCCGCCCCCCTTCCTCGCGCAGATCAAGGGCCTACCGAGCTGGAAATGGGAGTTCATCATTATCGGCGCTCTGTGTTGCGCCTGGGCGATCTTCATGTTCATCTTCATCCCCGACTCGCCATACCAGACGCACTGGTTCACGCGCGCGGAGCGCCTTATCGTTGTCAGCCGTAAGCGTGACGACCAGAACGGGCCTGATAACAGACAGTACGTCCCCTCCCTCTCCTTCATTTAAATATAATGTTGATATGCGTATGCGTCGGCAGCTGGAGCTCTTCGCAAGCTATCGAAGGGTTCATGGATATCAAAACGTACCTTTTCTTCCTGTTCGGGTTCACCGCGAACGTACCGAATGTATGTTGGTTTCTTCTTCTTTCGAAACCCAGTCTGATACGGTTGTAGGGCGGGACATCCAATTTGTGAGTGCCGATGGAATTTGTTTTTTTCGCTTTTGTTGACCCTCCGACCAGCGGCACGCTCATTGTCAAAGGGTGAGCGCACTCTCTCCGTCCGCTGTTGCATATATGGGGGCTCACCTGCATCTTCCAGTTTTGGCTTCAACACCTTCCAAACAACCCTCATGCAAATTCCCTACGGCGCCATCATCGTCCTCTTGTACGTAGCTTGAGTAAGATTCAGAACTCAGCCTGATAGACACGTCGGCAGCATCGTCGGGGCCCTCATTGTGAACAGCAAGGTGCCCAAGGGGAACCGCACCTATCTCATGGTGGCTACAACCCTACCCACCGTCGTGGGGTTCGCCATGGTTGCTTGGGCGAAGCCAAAAGCCGCCCGCCTGATCGGCTTCTGTACGTTTTTTTTTGGCTCCAAGTTTGTGCAATCCACTAATGCAGGACGGTGACGCGTAGGGATGACCGGCGCCTCGAACGCCACATTCGTGGTCGGGTTATCACTCGTCTCCGGAAATGGTGCGTCCCCATAAAATGCATGAACATGATGCTCACTGCCCCGCAGTGGGCGGCCAAACGAAGAAGGCCATCGCCAGCGCAGCGGTCTTCCTCGGCGTCGCCGCCGGGAACATCGTTGGGCCCTTCCTTTTCAAGGACTCGGAGGCGCCGCAGTACCTCACCGGCGTCGTCGGGTGCATGGTATCGCGCATCCTCGAGATCTTCGTAATCATTGCGCTACGGATTGTCTTCAGCCGCGCGAATAAGAAACGCGATCTGGCTGTCGCCGAGGGTCGTCTGCAGTACGACGAGCGTGTCACGGGCCTGCAGGACATCTCCGATTGGAAGAATCCCGCGTTCCGCTACGTTTTGGTGAGTGCTGAGTGTTTGTTTGCAAGTGGATTTTATTGAGATCCGCTTGCGTTTAACAGTGAACGCTGCAAGATCACGACTTTGAATGTACGATATGACGCCACGTTACTTACCACTTGGAAACTGTATATATTAGTATCCTATTCCAGACGAAAAAAAATCTGATCAATGATGTTCAAGTCAGTGTTTGAAAGAAGGAACAGATTAGTATTTACCTCTTTCTGGCAAATTATGCTTCTCCCTCCCGCAAAACCAGAAAGCGATATGTATACATAGCAGGAGGTACATGGTGATGAGTCGGATATCGTAGTAAAGCAGGAAAGCATGCATGAGTCCCAATTAGTGGCTGTAGTAGATAGTAGAGTCCGTCCGTCGCGCGCCTCACATAATAACACACCCATCGCCCGAGCCTTTCGGCCGCGTACTCAGCGACACTCGCGCCGCCTCGTAGAACACCTCCGCCACACCGCGGTTGTGCTTCGAACTACACTCTGTGCTGAATAAGCATCGATCGTCAGCCGACCACACATAACGACGGACCGAGGTAACGGGAGGCCCGTATTCGTCGGGCGACGGCGAGGCCCTCTTCGTACTGAACTGGGTGCGCGCCATACCGCTGCAGCCGCTCCTTCACTGGTCGGTCATCTCGGAGATCGCATTTGAGAGCTGGAGCGGCCTATGAGAGTGAGGAGACGTGGGATATCTCTGCGACGCACCGACGAGAACGAGCTGGGTGGAAATGAATACATGTTGTGAAGGAAAGCAAGAAGCGCACCTTGACCCCTGGACAGTACTCTAATATCTCGTCCAGCCACTAAACGCACGTTTGTTTGGTACAAATTGAAGTCGCACCAGACGCACCTTGGTCTCCACGTTTTCCAGCGAAACCGGGTTGTCCACCTGTACATCGCGGTCAGGGAAGAGGCACAGAGCGAGAGTACCACGGACCGAGAAGCATATCATAATAACGTGTGTCTCGGCGTACGAAAGTGACCGCAGGCGGTCAAACTCCTCCTGTCCTGCATGGATGTCAGTCGGCGCATAGGGACCGTGTGCACAACGCACCCGCTGTGTCCCACAAACTCAGCTCGACCTGCTGATCGTCGACATATATGTCGTGCACATAATTCTCAAACACAGTCGGCTCGCTGTGGTCTGTATTTCAGCTCAAATACAGACTTCCGGGGCTGCAGTACACACTAGACCTGGCTGAAGAAGCCTGCACCGCGTTAGCTGGCGCAGTCAGACACAGATGAACGCATCGCAACGCACCTCGCGTGAATACATTTAGGAGCGATGTTTTGCCTGGCAAAGACAAAGTGCTGTCATAAGGTTCAATGTGCGACGCGCGCGAGGCGCGGGGGAAAGGCGTACCACAGGCTCCGTCACCACAGACTGTGGTTTCATTAGCATTACTTGTGGTATCATTTGAACCTGCTTACCGACGACTTTGCGTTGGATCTTTCGCGGGTCAGCACAACGGAGAGGTGGCGGGGGGTATAGCGCACCGGTTTTCCACGCCCGAAGGGCTTTCCCCGACTCGATGTGCCACACAGAGACATGAAGTCTTCCTGTGGGGTTTATGGCAAGAGAGAAATGAGCACGTGACGCTGCTCCCCTTGCCGGCAAATCCAACTCATCTCACGCGTTCATGGCCGTTCGCGACAGAACTCTCGCGTTAAATTCAATGCCGCATTCGAAAACTATATATATTCGACCGCGTTGTCCTGGCTTCATCTCCAACAGAACAGAAAAATCTGCCAAGTTGATGCCGGTCTTCAATAAAAACATCTCGCATACGCACTTCGTCTGCTCAAACGACTTTCTCGACCCCCTCAGGCAGCACATACCCGCCCTGCTTCCTGACCTAGAGCGGTATCAGCGAGGAACCGACACACGCATCCTCGCGCACTTACCTCGTCAAACACGGACATCTCCAGCAGACTCTTGTCATGCGTCCACAAGGCGCTCTCCTGCTTGCCGTTCCTGATGCAGCGCGCGACCTCGTCCGCCTCAAAATGCATCCCATGGCCGACATACTCAAACGTCTCCTCCTCCTCCTTGACGACCTTCCCGCCCTCCCCAAAGTACGCCACCTTGAACGACTTGGAGCAGTAGATCGGCGCGGCGACGCTGATGGTGCCTTTCTCGCAGCGAATTGTGACACCTGGAGATGCGGCGGCGAGGTTGATGCTGCAGCTCAGGATCGCCTGCGCCGCAATTTTCGAGAACGTGAGCGTGAAGGACGTGTTGGCGTCCACCCCCGTCAGCGGCGTCTTGAGGATGCTGGCGCTTATGTTGGACGGAGCTGTGAACTCGTTGGAAGCGTTCTCGTAGAGCGTCATGATGGCCTGGAACAATTTAGCAAAGAAGTCCACGGAAAGTACACAATAGGGCCTACCCAGACCAGCGGATATGGACCACTGGAAAATGGTCAATCAAGCAGAACCAGGAAGATAATGAGGCTCACAGATCCAGTATGGCGCCGCCTCCTAGGGCTGGGTCGAGGATTCGGTGCGTCTTGGGGATATCTGGCGCTCACTTAGGATCGGGATCGCAAAATCGCATTTCAGGACACGTACTATGGATATCAAAGTCGCCAGATAAATCTGCATGCACGACCACTGGTGCACCGAGCTCCCCACTTCCCAGGAGTTTGATCACTGCTCGAGGAAGGGGCTGGAAGCGCGTCCACATCGCCTCCATGAAGAAGACGCCATTCTCCTTAGCAGCAGCGAGGAGCACGCGCAGCTCTGGGACGTTGGAGGTGACGGGTTTTTCGCACAGTACGTGTTTCTTTGCGCGAATGCCGTCGAGAGCGTTGATATAATGGTACGTGTGTGGTGTTCCTATGCGCGAAAATATGAGATTGACCTCGGACGGATGGGGTTATGATAAACCAATGTAAATCGCGTCCACATCCTTGGATCAAGCATGGATTATGAGCAAGGGGACTATGGGTGCGATGGCAGAGCTACCTTGTCTGCGTACACTTCCTCGTAGCTTCCATAGGCTTTGATGGACGCGTCTCCTCTGGCATTGGCGCCGATGAATTCTTGCGCTTTCTCGACGCTGCGCGATCCTACTGCGACCACCTTGTGTGCGACGTCATCCACATCGCGACTGTATCCCGTTCAGAATCAATATCTGCGAGATACTGGCGTACATACGTCTTAGGATCGATGAGTAGATCCTAATAGCGATCGTGGACGTTTAAAAATCATCTGAGTCTGTCGACACTTGAGAAATCGTTACCTTCACAAAGACCGCCGCCTGCGAAAGACCTAGAATGAGTAAATGAGCCATAGATGGACTGAGTGACGCGCGATTTTTCCGGTCGAGATAATTCCCCAGCGTAAGACTGTAGCCATTTAGATCTGTGGTGTGTTGGTTTGGCTGGATTTTTTCCCCCTTCGTGTGAACTCGAGTTGTGAAGGTAGAAGAGTCGCGGGAGCTGATTTCAAGTTGACTCGAAACGGCGGCCCGGCTCTGCGGTTCATCGTTACAGCGTCCCAAAGTAAATTATCGCCGCGCCTCACAATTGTACAATGCATAATCGATCGACTTCGGCTGAACCTTGAAGCCAACCACCATGACCACTTTGCCTCCCATCCAAGCCGTCGACGCGTCGCACCTAGGCAGCATCCTCTCGCTCCTGTTCGAGCCCTCATATATCCTCTCCTCCACCTTAGTTCCTGCTCTTGTCGCGTCTCTCACGTCCGGAAGAACCTTTGCATCATACACCGATCTAATCGATGCTGCGCTCGAACAAGTTGCAAGCTGGGACCTACCTTTACGCGCAAAATTCATCGAGGGGCACCCACGCATCGGCGAGGCCACGTCGTAACAGTAAATAATTTTTTCTAACCTTCACATCTCCGGCTCTTAGGCGAAACCAAGAACCTCTCGGCCCTCAGCGCGACGGAGCAGGGCGCGCTGTCGACTGTCGCCCCCATCTCGCCCGAAGTCCTGGCTCGTCTAGCGCATCTGAACGTATGTTACGAGCGGCGGTATTCTGGTCTGCGGTATATCACTTTCGTGAATGGCAGGAGCCGCGCTGCTATCGCGCTCGAGATGGAAGACGTGCTGGGGCTGCCTCATTCCTTGTCCCCGGATCAACCTCCTGTGGAAGAGATCACTCAAATCGAATCTGGCGGAGAGGCGTGGAGATTGGAGTTGGAGAGGGCGGTGATGGATGTCGGCCGAATAGCTAAGAGTCGGTTGGGCGCGATGAGGATTCAGGAAGACAGGTATGCAAGGCTTCATCTTGTTCCTCAGCACTTGACACCCAGATAGAACATTGTAGCGTCTTTGTTGAATTCAGCACATATCCCCTCACTACCGCATGTAGACGCAGAAAGAATATCTTTCCTGATAAGCAAAGGACTGGACAGTGCGGGCCTTAGAGCCGTAGATACAACAATCGAAAGCAACGAGATATTCCAGGATCAAATAATAGAAAATAAGTAGCGAGAAGTGCGTGATGTCTAGGCCAGTCAAGACGAAACGGGCGGTGGATGGCGCGTATTCGCACCCTCCGTTGTACCCTGCAAAACGCCACAATGTAAGAACGCGCATAAAATTACACCGCGTGGAAACGCACCTGCCGCGTCTTCTCCTTCCGTTCCGCCCATTCGGGATTCTTCCTGTAAAGTTCTGCAAGCATCCGTTCAACCATCATCCTATATTCCGCCGCCTCCTTCTCGCGTTTCCTCATCTCCTCGCGCTCAGCCGCAGCCCGTGCTCTAATGATGCGGACACGCTCCTCGTACTGCTCGCGCTGCTTGGCCGCCCATGCTTCGCGGTCTTTCATACGGCGGCTCTGCTCTTCGCTGAACTCTCCGGTCCACGTCGAAGGCGGCCGGGGCCGGAAACCTCGTTGGATATCGTATGACTGCAACGTGTTTCCGTCAATAAGCCGTGTTTGCGGGTATGCGCGCCTCAGCGACGCGCCGCAGTGAAAAGGGGGCGTACCCGTCGTTTGTAGGCATCGCGCAAGACCTCGAAAGCTCCATGGACCTGGGACCGGTATCAACAGACGTAATTCTGTGAATCTCGGTGCGGCGCACCTCGTGGAACTTGGCTTCGGAAGCCTGCTTGTCCTCCGGCGATGCGCTCGGCTCGAGCTTATCCGGGTGTGTCTCCAATGCCTTGGCCCTGTAGGCCCGACGAACTGCAGCCAGCTGGTCAGTCTTGTGCAATAAGCCGGCAGATGGACGCACTTTCGTCGGCGGAGGCCGACTTGTCGACACCGAGGATGTCGTAGAGCGTCGGCGGGCTAGCTGGCGGATCGTTCTGCATGCAAACACGCGGGGGTGGTGGTTGTCCTGGCCAGGATGGTCGGCGGGGAAGGTCAAGCTTAGTTCAACTTGTCGCGATCCCTCGGGTGCGGTTCGGACGAATGCGGATACCAGTCACATGGCCGCCCTTTCCTCCGCTTTCACCGACGAGCAATGGTCCTTTTGCGTTGCAGCGATTGGCAGCCTCAAAGAGCACGGCGATGCCAGGCCATTTTTGGAGCCGGTTGATTCCGTTGGACTTGGTTTGCTCCATTACAACAACATTGTCCGCACGCCGATGGACTTGTCCACCGTCGAGCGCAAGCTCATTTCTTCCAACCCGAGCCAACCCGACCCCATTCCCGAGAACCCACGGTATCTAGGTGTTGAGGGCCTTATCGATGATGTCCAGTTGATAGTCAGCAACTGCGTGCTTTTCAACGGTGTAGAAGGGTTCATCAGCTACAGCGCTTGGGCTATCGAAGATTTTTTTGTGGAACAAATGAAGAGTCTTCCAGGAAAAACCGAGGACGAGAAGGCGTCGACTCTCGCTTTGCTTCTTCGTGGCAAGAAAAACAAGGCAAAGGCGCTAAAGGCGGCAGATCTAAAGTGTGAGTAGACTCTTCTTCTCATACACCCTTATTGAATTCCCCATAATTAGCAATGGGAGGACTGCAGGCGCAACTGGACACTCTGCAGGCAAAGATGAAACAGCTGCAGGAGAAGATAGACTCTTATGAGGAGTGAAAACCTGGAATGGTCACCTCACCGATACCCTCAGGTCGTTTAGACGGCATGTATTGATTTCAACGAAGACCGTGTCCCAAGGCTTCAAACTGCTATGTACTGGTGGAAACGAAGGTATTGACACCGCTCCAATCTTTATCTTGCAAACCTTCTTGTGCTCCTTCCAATGCCCCCCTGACAATCCTTTCCGCGATAATCGACACTATTGCATCCGCTGCATCTCACGAGTTTCAGAAAGGGCTTTTCGGTTTTATTTCAACCCGCCAAGCACCTATATAGCCCTCTGAATACCTCTAGTTAGAGGGGGATATGTATGGGTAGTCCTCCTCTAAGAAGAGGTGATTTGCGCGGTTCCCGGTGTATCCGATAATTATCGCAAATAGCGTTAATTACCGCTGTATTCAATAGCAATAGCTCTCGATAATAGATAGCGCGGATAATCAGCGCGCTTTGTTCCCATCAATCGCGGCGCGCGCCGAGTCCGGCCAGTCGCGCCATCACTCCCATCACCCCGCCCGTCAGCGCGCGCGCCTTCGACGCCGCCGTGCCCGGGAGGGCCCGTAAATTCGCGAAAATATTCACAGGGGCTCCTCATACTATATTGAGTACATATATACATTTTACTAAGTGAAGAACACGTGTACAGATATAGAATACACAAAATATTAACTTGGCGCGTCCGGGCGTGGGCCGTCGGGGTCGTGGGCGATGCGCACGATGTGCTCGTATGCCTGCGCGGCGACTATCTCCTGCTCCCCGTCGTCCCCGTCGTCCTCCTTGGGTTCGTTCGCCGGTGGAGTGGCCACAGGGCGCATCGCAGGCAATGTGCTTGCAGTCGGCGGTGCCATGTGCGCGTCCTCGCCATTCAAATAGTCGTCGGGGACGTGACGCTCCTTCGATACACTCACCCCAGGCACGAGGGACGCCGTGAAGCCGGGCGTTTTGCTCAGCTTCACAAGGCGCTCCATGTGCAGCGCGTTGAAGCGCCCACGCTCCACCCGATGCAGGCGCACTTGATGTGCCAAGGCCGCATTCCCTTCGTCAGCCAGCCGCCTCTCGTGGTGAACCAGAAATGCCTCCTCGTCCACCATATGTGTCACGAGCCGCGGAATTTCGACATCGAGCCTGATGATCTCCTCATCAGCACGCAGCAATTTGTAGTGCTGGTCCATGGCGGCCCGCCCTGACGGCTGCGCCCACGGTTCGTCCCGGATGTCCTCCCGCCCGTCGCGCAGGAGGTCGAAGTCTGCGAGAAACGCGTACTCCACCACCTCCTCCCATGTGAGCGTCGTCCGGGGGGGTGACATGGCCATCGCTGCGCTGTTGTACCTCTCGATTGCAGCCTTCACGGCCTTCGATCGTGACTGCAGCGCCTTCGCAATGTGCTTGCGGAGCTTATAGCCTGGAAACAAGGGTCAGCCAGGAGCATTTACCCAAGTCGCAGAGGCTTACCTGTCCCAGACATGTTAACCTTGGTTAACTCGAACATGCGCGCCACCACTAGCCCCTCGAGGTGGTCCAACGCACGCTGATAGCGCCGGTTCTGCACCAGCTTCTCCGTGGCCTCCCACTCAGAACTCCCGTGGACCCACCGCGGCGTGATTCGCAGCCGGTATTCGAGGTCCTGCACCACCGCCAGGCTCTTGCCATGAAGCTCAAGGGCATGCCGACGTTGTGTTTCGATGCGCCGCGTCTCCTTCACGGCCGCGTCGTACGTCGTCTGGCAGCTGGCAGGAATATCGGGGGGCACATTTGCCAACACCACCCGCATGCGCTCTCTGCGGGCAAAGAAATCAGTGGGCTTCAGACACGATTCAAATGAGAACGTACTCATGCTCCTCCAGGATGATCAACTTCTGCAGATACTCCATCTGCAGAGTCTCTTCCAGCGGCTCCTTCGACAACGCATCCAGGAATTGCCGTTCTGCATCCAACCACGTCTCGAAGACCTCGCGATTCGGTATGCCCATCTTGTCCATCGTCTGCTGTAGAGCTGGGAGCGTCTTCTTAATCTTCAGGGCGTTTCGATATTTGCTAGCAAGAAGAAGTGCTAGGCGGGTGTCAGAGTTATCCTACAAAATAAGCAAGCACATACATAGCCCCTGGTACGCATCGCACGCGTCGGCGTGGTCGAGATATGACACGATGGCTTGCTGCCGATGAAAGCGTGTTGCATACCGAGTCGTAGATGCCAGATTGTTAGATTTAGAGAAAAAAATCTCACAGCCTTCTAATGGCTCAGTCCCGACGCCGGGAACATACATCGTGAGGTTCCGCGTTTGACACTTGCGGTTGTGCCCAGCGCCGTGGAAGGCCCCCACCAACGCCCTGAAGTCGGTGTCCCGAGCGAGACTTGCAAGGGTGGGGTGCGCGCGGACCATCTTGGCGAATTTGCAGCCAATGTCGTACCCAAGGCCCATGGGACCAAGGACGCGCATCAAGTGCGCAGCGACGGCGTATCCGTACTGGGCCCTGCACATCGGTTAGACTCATGGGCGGCGGCACAGATTGAAGCACTCACAATTCCCCACTCTTAATCATGTCGACGATGATTAAGCAGAACCCATGCCTGCAGAGAGCAGGGAAAATCCCCGTCTCATCGTACATCCCGTAGGCGCGCGCCGTCACATCCTCCTTCATGTTTTGCCAGCGCTCACTGCACCCGCTGTCATCCTCCTCCCCACCCTCCTCCTCCGGCGGCGGAAAGGCCTTCATCAACTCTGCGAGGTTCTCCCGCGACCACTTCTCAACTTCCTCGCGCGGCAGGTAGCGATCACCGGGCGGTGGGCGATCGTCTTGTCGTTCTCTCGACTTCCCAGGTATTGTATCGCCATCCTCGCCAACCTCCTCCCGAGCCCGCCGCCAAAACCTGCTCAGAGAATTGTTCCCGTCGATTGTGCCGAGTATGGGTATGAGGAGCTCGGGCTCTCCTTCCAGTTTGTACGTGCAGGAAGGGCACGCGTTCTTCAGGCGCCAATTAGGTGCGTCGCGACCGAGAGCCACCTGCACCCGCTTGTCGGCCGCAGTCCGTAGCGCGAGATATAGGTCGAATGCGACCGTGAATTGGATGGAGAGATAAGGGCGGGGAGGAACGTGGTGAATGTCGCAAAGCGCCCGCACAAACGCCTGGATTCCAAGGCGCGGGCATCTGAGTGACATCCTCCGAAACACCTCGAGGGTGCGTATAGTGAGCACGACCTCGGGGCGCGAAGGGGACACAGGCATCATACCCTGGCGGACGAAAGCGCAGGGCACCCAGGGGTCGGACTTGGCCACACGCACATCTTGGTAGTAAGCAGCTAGATAGACCTGTCAGCACTACCTTCAGTTGACTTATGAAAAACTCACCAAACAAATCGACCACAAGCACAGTGTGCTCGTCGTCGATTAGCAACTCCGGGGGTTCCTCGTACTCCGTCTCCATACCCTCCTCAGCAGTGGAGAGGCTCCAACCGACATATGAATCGGTCAAAGCCTCCATTTGGTGGGCAAACGCGTCCACCATAATTTGGGTGCGGTCCTCTCGAGTGCGGTGGTCCTTCCGCCCGAAGATGCTCCTTGAGTTGAATTTATTAGAGTTAATCTATGCGATGTAATAAAAGAACACGACGAACCTCTGGTGCCGCGCCAGCTTGTTGAACAGGGCCTGGTCTGCTCTTTCCTCGGCCAGCGGACCCTCTCCCGCGTGGCTAATGTTGAGCAGAATGTCGCCGCGGAGCACATCTTGCTCATACATTGCATCAGCATCGTCGTTGCCCCAATTGTCAACGTTGAGCAGAACATTTTGTTGAGCATCGTTAGCCGCCTTCTGCTCAGGCGTCATCGCTACAAAGGAGGGAATAAAATCAGTTAAAATTCAAGAACATTATTGAAAAGGAAAAACAGAACTTACCAGCGAGCCGCGCTGCCTCTTTGATTTTCGCCTTGTCCTTGAGATTCGTAAGGCCGCGCCGGTTCACAGTCGTGTGCAAGTGCGCAATGCGCCCGCTTGGCTTCCGGTGGGCTGCGGTGAGAGAAATAATAGGGGAGAGGGATGAGAACGTTTGCGACGCCCCTCTTCGAGCCTTCGAGGAAAGCGGCGGTGCCATGGGCACACAGAGAGAACAATGAGAGGGATACACGGAGAGCACGTGATCAGTGTTACAAAATGTCACTGAGTGACCGGACGCGTTGGCATCTCTCCTTCTCCTCCCACCACAAGTCCCTCATTCCTTCGGTGAGTTTTCCTCGCAGATGCTCTGCCGTTCCCAATGCCGTCGAGCTGCCTTAAGACTCACACCCGGGACATCGGGCAGCGAAACGGCAGCGGAAGCGGATGGCACATCTAATTTCTGGTGGCATGAACTTTTATTAATGCCTTTTCTCGTGCAGGCTCGTGATGCTTTGGATTTCTATGGAGCGGAAGGTATGTTCATATGTGCAGCAACACCACCTTCGCTGAACAACCCGCAGACGCGCCGCGGAACGGTCTTCTCCCCATTTACAGCCCAAATCATGCCCCTCCGCTCTCCCAACTTCGATTTCGGGTCCATCCTTGCCAACGCAGTCGCTATGGAGGCCACTGATCAAGACCTGGACGATCACGACGACGCAGACGACCTGGATGACATCGAGGAGGACACCACGCCTCCGCCGGCCGACGACACGCCACTGCCCGTAGATCCCCTCGAGGGCATCGACCTCGAGTATCCACCCGACCCATGGAACGAAGTTGACGACGTCCGGCCCGCCCCGCCTTCGCCTAACCCAGCACCCGCCAAACGACCTCGCACAGCCTACGACGACATGCTCGCCGGCAAGCAGCCGCTAACGGGGAGCCACCGGCGACGCAAGGCAAAGAAGACGCGCCAGGCGCAGCAGAAGGGCCAGCCTGCGAGCGCCTCCACCGTGCGGAACGTCGTCGACCCCGCCGAGCCCGTCCACAGCACCTTCGACGCCAAAAACCTCCCCAGCGCGCGCGGCGGCTATGCAGGGAAAGTCGGCGAGACGTGGGGCAGCAAGAAGTGCCGCAGCCTCGCCGAATTATTGGGGATGGGGTTCACCCTCGTTCGGTGGAACGGATAGTGTGTAACCTGCCGCTCTCCCCAGAGACTTATGCTAAATGCTCGAGCAGTGATGCCCGCCCTCTTATTGACGCAGAAGGCCGCATCTTTGCGGTTCTTGCTGGTCAACCTCGCGACCCCACATATGCCGCCGCCGTTGCCCGCGCATACGACACCATCACCAGGGAGGGCGACGCCGCACGCTTCCCTTACAGTATGCGCCACCACCGCCGTGGCCTCTTCGCCGCCATGAACGTGGGATTGTCATACGGCAAGGGGCAGACGGTACCCTCCTGGCTCGGCACTGGTCCATATGCCGCCATGGTGGAGAGGCTCCTCGCCGATGAGGACATCAAGCGTATGGCCACCTTTGCCAGTGGTGAGTCGCCACATCATTCCTGTGCTAATCACCGCTCACAACAAACTCAGCGGCGTTCTGCCTTTGGGCGCCGCGCCTCTATGAATACTATCGCGAGCACAAGCAGGCGCTGCACGCCCACTTCCCCCACCTCGGCTACGTTTTCGGCCGATCCGTCTTTTCGTGCGCCGCATTCAATTTTGGGCCAAACGTCTGGACGTTCCGCCACCGCGACGTCCTCAATGTAGCCTTTGGCTGGTGCGCAGTCCAGGCCGGCGGCCCGTTTGACCCGACCAAAGGCGGGCATCTCGTCCTCTGGGACTTGATGCTCGTCATCGAATTCCCCCCCGGCGCGCTCATCCTCCTTCCCTCGGCCACCATCAACCACTCCAACGTGCCGGTGCAGGACGGCGACAAACGCGTCTCATTCACCCAGTTCACCGCCGGTGGACTCATTCGCTTCGTCGACAACGGCTTCCGGACCGAGGACGCATTGAAAGCAGAGGATCCGGCTGAATACGAGAGGATTTGCGCACTGAAGGACACGCGCTTTGAAATGGGACTAGGATTATTTAGTACCATGGACGAGTTATTGGCCGAGGTAGACATTGCAGACAACGTAGACACCGCCTAATACATCCTTTTCTTTCCCTGAACAGCCCCCAACGGGAAGTCTGCTCTCGCCAGCTCCACACCTTTCTGCCACACAAATACTCGGAGTGAAATAAGATCGCGAACTGATTTGTATCGCGAACTGATCTGAAACTTCAATGTTCATCTCCCACAGAACGACTTTCGCGAGTGGCCTCAACTCTTGTGGGCAGGAAGTAGCACAGAATTCACACCCATTCTGATGTTTTTTGTTTTTTTGGAGCCACCAAAATCCATTTCTACGATTTTGTAGCGGACGGAATGCTTGCTTTTTTTTTGTGGGTGACTTAAGCAATACATCGGTAGACCCTGGAATATTTCTGTTATTTTAAAGCGCTCAGTGCCATGGGTATGAATTTAACATCCAATAATATCCATCGCGCACTGATGGACTGTGACCCAGAAATCGCCGACTTTAATCACATCATTCCCTGCTCTTTCCTTATTACCACTGGTCCGATCCTTTGCACCGACCTCACACTGCACATGCCCGCTGGGCGCAAACCACTTAGCGCTGAACTCAAGGCCCAGCGTCGGCAAGCGTCCCTCAAGCGATATGCCGAGAGGTACCCATACTCACGTTCTGCCATCCCATATCTCAAGGAAGTAATGGTAGACATCTGGAGGCCCGTCGGACCGCGGGCCGTCAACGCATGCAAAGGTGCGGTTCTGAAGCTCCCACTGGTACCCTGGATTTCATCCCCCACACTATAATGAAGAAAACGCGACGAGATTGCACACTCTGACTATGCTACTATTCACCGCTACCAGGCTATGGATCGCCGAACTGCACAGGCATATAGGGATCGGTATGCTTCCCGTTGCTGTGCATGTCTTGTGCTCCTCTCAGCAAATCGCACACAGAAAACGCGACGCTATGCAAGAAGATGCTATGGAGTCCACAAGGAGGTCAACGCTCCGGTGCGCCCTATCTTAAAATTTATTGCTTCGGTGGCTGAATCTACAGCTTTCCCATAGCGCAGAGCAGCAGAGACCTACCCCCATGACCGCGCATAAACCTGCACACAAAATGCCCTCACCCGCCGCGAAATCTACACCTCGCTCTCGCGGAACGGCTCCGGTAGTCTCTCGCAAGAAACCTGGGCATCTTCTGTCCATGGACAACGCCGCCATTGACCAAGGCAAGGGCAAGGCTGGAAAACGCGGAAAGCATCCGCCACTGGAAACCCCTTGCCCAACGCGCTACCACAACGACGACGATGGAGCCGGTAGTGACAGCGGCGACGGCGAAGATGGTTGGGGGGATCACAGCCCTCGCCCGCCGATGCGCTCATTCATCCGGGAGCCAACACCCCACTGCGAAGCGTGCGGCGAGGCGTACTGCTGCGGGTGTAGCTGTATGTGCACAGCGCCAACTGCTGTTTGGTGGGAGCATGGCAGGCATATGAAGGGCACTTATGATTAGGACAAATACATCTTTTTTTTCTTAGCAGCTATTGCACTGAGGTCAATATTATACAATCTCTACTTGATTTCTACTTGAATTGTGCGCCTCAAAATCATGAAGCCGGTGAAGACCTTCGATAATAACATTGTCAAACACGACTCCTTTTCGTCCCCACCACGCCGACAACTCGCTCAACATGCCTGTGCCTGGGGCCGTGATCCATCTCGCTCCTGCATCCACCGGTCCACTTCTCTGCGAGCCCGTGTACTACCCGTCCACTGGCCACGAAGATCGACTGCAACACAATGACTTCTGGTGCATCACTGCGGGGGCAGGCGATTTTGTGGGGGTTTTAAGTTCCAAGTACGTGATTTACATAGTTTAAAAGGCCTTTGTTCAGACATGAACCCCCCCAGATCGGCATTTGATAAGCTGCAGCAGCAATTCCCCCACCTCCTCCACTTCAAAGCCAGTTCCTGGGGTAGTGTCCTGACCCGCTGGACCTCGACCTGCCAGGATTACCACAACCATGAAAGTGATGCGGGCAACCTCCCTGAACCCCCTGAAATCCGAAACAGTGCGCCACCGCCGCCAAAGGTCATCACTCACTTTTTGCCGCACAACTTCGACCTTTCCGCGAGGGCAGCGGAAGAGCCACTCGTTCCCGAGTCACCACCGTTGCCCGTCATCGACATCTCGGACATTTCGGACGATGAAGAACCAGCGCCGCAAAAGCTGCAGAGCATCGGCGGGCTGGAGTGCCGCGGGGAAATTTCACGTCAGGTGGCGGAGACGTTGACACGGGCGCTGCGGGACTCAGGTGCCCATCACAAAATGTAAGCTCATCGCGTTTATTTTCCGCCCTCCACCCGCTAACGACTGTGACACAGGGATTACGGGGCGTACTGGTCTCCCTCGCAGCCGGTCCCCGCCGACTATCCGGATGCACGCGAATTCTGGGCAGCCCGCGCTGCTCAGGCAAAGCGCAACAACTCCAACGCACCGTGAGTTTGCGGGTCGGAGGGCGCTGGCAGAAAAAAAAATTGATTCTACATATCTACAATTTGATCCTATATACTTGCCTTCAATGTTGGGTCACAATGAAATCTTTGGTTCGAACAGTTTTGAAAATGAACTTGAACCTAAACTTGAACTTGAGCCTGAATTTGAACTTGAACCTGATAGAAGATTAGAAAATTTTGGAGGAAGAAATTAAGGGAAGGAAAAAAAGACGCCGGTGAGGGTTCGAACCAAAAACCTCATGGTTGAGGAGTCCGGCGCGTGTTCATCATCAAGAGATGAAGAGCGCGCATCGGACTCCTCTACCATGAGGGTCTGATGGCCTCTTCCCAGTAGGTTTCTAGGTGAGCTCAAATTTTCGAATTTCTTACATTCAATTTTTTTCTTCCGACTTTTTGCGGGATGATTCTACGCGTTTTTTTGCGTGAAGGACGCGTAGTTTGCATAAAGAACAATTATGTATATTTTTTCTGGAAGCTATGCATGCGAGAGGATGAACGATGAAAGAAAGATTCTTTGTTGACGCGTGCTATTGATTGACTTCACGTGAGAATTGTTTATGACACCGCTCTTTCCTTCGCTTCACACACTCACGCCGCCTTCTAGCGCCCACCGTCTATACATAGCACCTTCTCATGGTTATCGTCCGGGCCGCATACTCCTCTCGTCACCCCGACAAACCCGTCCAAACCTCTCGTAAACGAAAACGTGCCACAGACGGAGACGCCGCCAAGCGCACGAAAGCTGCCGATGCAGCCACAGCTATCAAGAACAAAGTCGAGTATGAGCTCGAGATCGACGCGTTCTGGACTATGCGCAGCTCGGAAATTGCGCGCATCGCAAAGAAGTGCCACAAATCGGAGACAGTGGTGCGCAGGATGCTAGCAAACTCCTCGCGCTTCAAGTCCACGCGTCGCCCAAACTTGAAGAATGCTTTCATGCACGACCGGTCCGTCCAAGCTAAGGAGGCCGGCAAGTACATTCCTCAGAAGCTCATGACAGCAACGCTGACATACCTTGGCAGGGCTGGTGAAAAAACTCAAGGTGCTCCAGGAAGAGTTCGCCGAGGAGATGGAAGACGGCGGCTTCGGTACCTTCGCCGAATATGCCGAGTGCCACATCGACGAGGACGAGAAGAAGCGCCTCATCGATCAACTCGTGGAGCATCGCGAGCTTCAAGACCGCGGTGTGCGTATGACGGACAAGGCAGCCCAGACAGATGCGCGGCAGACGGCGAGGGTAATAGGGGAGGAGGTAAGCCTGTTCAGCGTGTCTTTGACGCCATCTGACTAGACGTATTCAGTGTATTGACCTACATGAGCGGACTGGCACACATGTCGTCGGCTTCATGTCGTGCGGCCATCCCGATGATCCCTGCAAACCCGCAACATTCGACTCGGACAACTCACTCGAGTTTTTCGACCAGGTCTATGGTATCTCATACTTGGACATGATCCGAGCGTTCGAGCTCTGGTGCTGCACGCGTGATGACAGTCCGTGCACGATTTCTTTGTTTTTTAGACACTGCTGACTTACTGCATAAATAGCTCAACCGGACTCAAACGACATCGTTGCGGTGCGCAAGGAGATTGCACGCTGGATTGTGGATGGTCTCCGTACGCTGCCGCCGTCTGCTCACTGTGATGCAGCTGCTCATCGTCGTTTATATGTACAGGGACAATAAAAAGCAACAAGAAGCTCGCAATGAAGTATGTCAGCTACGACATCGATATCCGCGAGCTCCTCAAGGTTCAGCTCGTTGGATGGCCCACCGAGATCCCTATGCGCACGCCGGTGAGACTGCCCGCAGAGACAGCGCGCCGCATTCGGGACATGCTCCGGACCGGGGACATCCATTGGGCGCGGATTCCAGACGATGAGCACGCTAAGCTGGTCGCCAAGCTCAATCGGAAGCGCGCGAAGGCCCCCAACGGCAAGCTGAAGACACGCAACCCACGGAGCGATGCAGGCAAGGTGCGAGGGGCTCGCAAATCGAAAACAGCGGAGGAGGAGGAGGAGGAGGAGGAGGAGGAAGAAGATGAGGGAGAAGATGACGAGGAGGAGGAGGAGGATGAAGCAGAGAACGAGAACGAGAACGAGAACGAGAACGAGCCCGTGGCGCCGGCTCGGTCCGCGCTCTCCCTGCGGGTGGATGCGATGCAAACGGCGCAGGTGAGGGGCGCGTCCTTGTCGAAGGCGCCTGCATCCCGGCGCATATTCAGCGCGCCGCTGTTGCCGCCCATGAGCCCCACGAGCGCAAGCACCACCAGCGCCGGCACAGCCCCCACCTCTGCCTCCCACATCATGCCACTACCACCACCGACCTTCATCAGCCCTTTGTTCCCCGCGGCGCCGACTCCCCTCATCAGCAACTCAGACGGCGGGGATGATTTCCGCCTTGTCATGGGGACGGGGTTGGATGAGTTGGGGCTGCCTGCTGGTGACTGGGGTGCGGGATTGCCGGGCGCTAGAGATGGTGTGCAGGAGATCGACCTCCTGCGTGGCATGTCGCCCTTCGACCTCACGGGCGTGCCGATCCTCAACGCCCAGCACACCGCTGGACCCTTCCAGTGGCAGGCCGCGTATGGGGAGATCGACCCGCTTGCGGGCACGATCTTTGAACGCGTGCCTGCTGTCCATTCAGCTTCACCACCCTTCACCTTCCCCACTCCTGCTGCTGTCCCCCCTACCACCCCCCTGAACGCGTCGCCACCATCTACGACAGGCATGGGCGGCACGACCTCCGTGTTCGCTGCGAGAACAAACACCACCGCAGCCGGCGTCACCCATACCAACGCCGCAAAGAAGCGCAAGGCTGTGGACCCCGCCACCCCTTTGTCAGCCGAAAACGACGAGTCGGATGCGACGTTAGCCAAGAAGGCGCGCAAAAAGCGCTCCGACGCCGGGAAGCCGCGCCCTAAAGACGGCAAGGTCATCACCCCGGACGCTGCTGCCCCGAAGAGAGCGCGGAAGAAGCGCTCTGATGCGGGGAAGCCCCGCCCGCGGAAGGACAAAGACAGCGCGGACAGCGACGGCGAGGAGTCCCCCAATGAATAGGGTGCCTGTATGCTCCGCTCGTGCTGCCTGCGTTGCCGTATTGCACCCCGTCTATGTACTTGACCGCCCACACACACACTTTTTCCACTTTTTACCTCCCCACACATTTTTTGATTTGTAATGAGCTTTATATATTATGTACGCCTAGGTAGTAGTTGAATACACCTATGCTGTGGTTCTCAAGTGTGAATAAGAGGTCTAGCGGCACTGGGCGTACCCGACAGACTCTGTATTTGGCAAGTGCAGCTAGCAGCCAGGGAGAATTGATATATTTAAGACACACAGCGGCAACCGCCGCTCTAGTTCTAATGTCGGGGGGAGTATATGTGTCTAATGCCACCATACAAATATTTTCACGAATTTACGGGCCCTCCCGGGCACGGCGGCGTCGAAGGCGCGCGCGCTGACGGGCGGGGTGATGGGAGTGATGGCGCGACTGGCCGGACTCGGCGCGCGCCGCGATTGATGGGAACAAAGCGCGCTGATTATCCGCGCTATCTATTATCGAGAGCTATTGCTATTGAATACAGCGGTAATTAACGCTATTTGCGATAATTATCGGATACACCGGGAACCGCGCAAATCACCTCTTCTTAGAGGAGGACTACCCATACATATCCCCCTCTAACTAGAGGTATTCAGAGGGCTATATAGGTGCCGCCAAGCTATCAATTCTCCGAGCCCGACAAGAATATACCAGCGCTAGATATCACACTGCTATACAATGGCGCGTGGCAAAGCCTCAGATTTTCTGTTTCGCCCTACAAACTTTCCTGTGCTCTTTCCAGTGCCCCATTTGACAATCCTTGCCACAATATTCGATGACTTTGCACCCCCCACATTTCAAGAGCTTCGAGGTGGTCGTTTCGGTTTTATGACAGGCCGCACAATTTCTCTTGTCCACTTTCCGTGAATCACTATTCCACCCGCTTGCAAAATGTTTGGCCACCGGTTCCAAGTATGCGATTGCGAAAAGGGGTGAAATTGCTGCTCGAGTCATGAGGGGAGCGAATTCCTTCCAGTCTGGGTTGAGAGATAGGTTGCCGAGCTCGATGCCTTCTCCGCAGCCACAAAGCAAGTTGCGGAAATCTCCCGCACACGAGTATCTACAGTTCAATCCGTGGCTCCATGGCCTGCAGCGTTCGGTGAAGGTGACGAGTAAATGTTTCCACGCTTCAACTTCGTCCGCTTGAGTCTCAATCGGGATTCCCTGGGATGAGAGTTGGGCTAGCTTCTCTGCCAACGGCCCCCGGAGAGAATCAGTCACTGGGAGGATGCAGGCGTCTACGACGAAGGTTTGTGCAGCTAAATCAACCCGAATTCCATTGCAATATACGACTGCGTAATCTCCTCCGCTCTCTGGATTGGAGAGCAGAAAGACTTGTGGTTCCGTTGAAGCGATTATCTCCAAGAAGAAGCGAAGAATGGTTTCCTTCATTCGACCAAGAAGATTTCCCTTCTTTTCTTCGTACAGCGCGTATTCGTGATCAGAAAACGACAATAAGCAATGTGCTTTGATGGTGGAAGCAAGGCGATCATGGCGGCGTTTCCCTTCAATGAGTGGAAATGAAGAGAGGTTGACGCGATGGATGTCCCAGACGACAGGGAGCCCTTGCTGGTCGAGAACTGAAGTGTTGGTAAAGTCACTCACACAGGTGTCGGCCTGAACAGGTACTTCGACCTGCAAAACCATTAGGCTGCTGATCAGAGTGGGCGGGGGAAAAACTGACCTCAATCCATCCCGATTTTCGGGCAACTCGTATTTTAGCTCGTGTGCCGTCGACAGAAAATGGAAACACAACATTTTTCTGGATGGCATCCACGGACACATTGATGAGGCAAGGAGATACCTGTTTGTGATTCACTTTCCCTTTCTTTAGGATAACCTTCTCCTCGCCTGATTTCATCTCCCAGCGAGCATTCAAGGTCGACGGCCTGGACCCGTTCAAAGTGACAATAACCTGTTTGCCCAAGCTGGAAGATGTAAGTGGTGTCGGTGTCAAGGGAGATGGGGCGCGATTAGGCCGATTCACAGTGATATGAACGGCGCTGGTCTCCATGACGTTGGCGGTAAACAGGGTCAACCTTGGCCCCAAGTCGTGTCCAACAAGAAGCGCAGCAGTGGCCGGAGTGGAATGGAGACCAAGAGAAATCTGTGTCGAACGTGGGTCGTCGCAGACAAGATTGAAGGCTGGAACAAAAACTGAAATGACGAGAGGGGACGTCCCAGACCAACCAGCAGCATCTTCGGCAATGCAGACTTGGCCATCACTCCCACTTCCCTGAAACGACGGCGTACCCAGAGCGGCCTGAATACATGAAAAAATGTTGTGAAATTTGCTGCCGCGTACGTTGCATTGGAACATGACCGACCCAAATTTAGTACCTTCAAGAATTCGCAACTTCTTCCTCGGGATGACGAGCGTGATGCAAACTACCGGCGGCACCTCCTTCCAACCCTTAAACGGCCCCGCTCTTCGATCGACAGGAGTGCGTTGCGGACCCAGAGCTTCTGCGCAATAGACTCCACGAAGATAAAGCTGGCAGCATAGCTCCTGGTAGTTATTAGAGCTCAAGATCAACTTGCGATCTGCATGCAATCGGTCGAAAATATGATGCATAACCGCTGTCCAGTCCGACTTCACCCTACATTTGACGAAGGCAAGCAGGGCGGCAAACGTTCCCCGATTGTAATGAACGATATCCCGTGGGACGCGGGAGCCACTCCAAATATCTTCGTCTGCAAACATCTGCTCGTAAATGCTATATAAAATATTGGCGAGACCAACTGGATCCGCGAATTCCGGGATTATAACATCGCCACCGGTGACATGGAAATCAGTGGGGTACGGCCATTTCCAAGTGATTCTGTCTCGGTAGGAAGAACTGGGCAGGATGATGTCGTGCATCTTGGATGTAGATGTAAATCGAGTGATATAATCAACTGGTGAGATCCCCAGCAGCAAGCCAAGCACTGGAATATTGGCACACAGAAGGTTTGTAAAATTCGAAGCTTTGTCCTGCCGGACTTTCTCGACCACAATATCGGTGTATAGAGTCGATATGGGGCCGGGAGCAAGAAGTGGAACCGTGGGAATAATAACATTCAACAACCCGACATGGTCGGCGAGATTGGAAGAGTCAATCGTATCGAAACTGGTCGGCGCGTTGGGTGCCATTGTGTTTTCATAGTCTTCGCTGTTCAAGACCAACTCTGCTGAAGTCCACGGAGAAACAAACAAGCAAACATATTGTGCCGGTCCGTTACGCAGTTGGGTTAATCTCTGGCAAAACGAGACTGCATCTCCGGTGCACAGCCTGATTATAACAGTCTGCTGAGCAGATGCCATGGTGGCTTTGAAAGTGGTACACCATTCCTGGAATTCTGCTCGAGCGCATGACACCAACCGCTCTACCGTAATGTCTTCTGACGGTGGGAGGGTGACGAAGGAAGATGCCAAATGGAAACCTTGCAAGGGATAGGTCGCATAATGCATAGTGCAACGATCGCCCGTCAAAGCACTGGCAAAAGACTCGGAGAAAACAAAGGTTGGATTGATGAAGGTGGCAGCTTCGATATCTGCGAATGAATGAGAGACAGTTCCTGTCTTCCAATAATGGCGGAGGTGGTCGTTGGATAACTGCAATATATTCGTTAAGAATGGGCCGCCAGAACGAGCGGTGTCAAAGATGATTCGATCGGAGCCATGACGAGCTTCAAATTCGCGGGTGAAGGAAGAAAAGAACTGCATATGTTTGGCCTGCGAGTATGATTCCGTTTGAATGTAACGTTTCAGGTAGCAATGAACCTGGGATAAGGTATATCTGCTGCAGAATCGCAAAAACCTAGAGTAGCTTGATTCCCGCCAGGTATCCAGGTCCCCGGTTATACCAAGAAGTTTTTTGGAATGAGATATCAATAACTCGAATGAGTCATTGCCGACTTTGATGTGATAGAAGATATCCCAGACACTTGCCCGGATGACCGTCGTATATGAGTGTGAATAGCAAGACATTCCGAGCTGAGACCATCATGAAGGACTAACCTACACTGAGTAAAGCGATCGTACCTATGATAGCTGGCTCGATATCGCAACAGGTGAAGTCCAAAGCAGGTCTTTCTGCGACGGGGCAGTTGAGATGAGTAAGAGTTGGGTTAAGCTTGGAGTAACTCACGAATCGGAGGATCGGTATGGAGTGTGTATAATATATTGCGTGGGTCACCGCAGCCCAACAACAGCACGGCCGCTGATTTCTCGGGAGGAATGTTCTGGGTAACCGAGGCGGCTGGTGAATTTCCAACGGGATAGAAGAACAGTTTGGGCCAAAGGACAGGATGAGACATTGTGGTGTTGGTGGTGGTGTTGGTGGTAAAGTCAATGCAGGGTCGTTTTCAACGAGGCAACATGAGGCAGAAACTGAACCATTAATAGCTGTCTTCCTTTGGCGCGCGTCTAAGTTTCAAACTGTCAGGGCCGACGGCAAGTTGTGAAATAGGTCTTCTGGTCGTTCTTTGGAATCGAAGGTTCCTACAAGATTTATTCTGTCAGGGTCACGATTGCTTCAAGGCGAGCCTGAGAGTCATGGAGGCCTTCATCTTTGTGTGTTTCATTCTTCTAGTTGGAGGACGGACAAATAGCCTACCGGGCTGGCGGAAAAGAACGAAAACATGCTCATCTCTCCTGCTGCTCAGCATTAGCTACTAGAACTTGTAGGTACAGCATGCAAGAAAAGAGCAACAAAGGCTGCGGCATCGATTGATCCGAGTTGGTTACGCAGGTTTCCGTGGCACCTTGCATTACCAAAACAAATTTGGCTCCTTCTTGAGCAGTGATTATTGCTTTAGTTTTGTAAAACTCGTCGCGGGTTGGGGTTGAAATCGACGTTGCTTGCGACTGTTTGCCTCGGAAGAGCCGAAATGATCGGATCAAAAGCTCTTTGAGCCGGTTTCTGTCGCGTTGTCTTCGACCAGCTCCGAGTCCGACAGATCTACGACAGTGCTCGCTGACGCGCCCCTGGTCGCGAAAGGGGATTGAAAAAGGGTCCCCAACAGTCCTCATCGATTTTACAAGGAGAAAATCACCAGCATAAATCACATATCAAGACTGCTACTGTGGAAGCACGGCAGCCACTCATCGAGCGCGAGCTGGAACAGGCCGAGCCCGGTGTAGAAGGGCTCCTGCGACACGGGGCTGTAGAACCCCACAGTTTTGAAGTCTGAGTGGTTCGCGTCTGGGACGAGCAGCACGCGCATGTCGGTGACATGGACCATATTGGCGTACGTCATCCCGAAGAACGAGTCCCCCAGGGCGGGGGTGTTGCATCTAGAAAGATCAGGCTAAAGAAGAGCGATATCTGACTGGCCTTGGTGCTCACGGTGGGATAGATGTGGTGGGCAGGCGCTGGGGTGAGTTCGGCTCGATTGAGGCGAGGCCCATTGTGCGCCAGGGATCAACTGGTGATGGGGCTTGGTCAGTGTCGCGGTAGAGATACCAATTTTAAAAATGGCGTACATTCACCGTTGGTGAACATAATGTTCGACGGCGTCATGTTCCATCCTCCATATTTGTTGATGAGCTGAACCTGTGGCGCGAAAGGCAGGTCCGGAAACGTCTCGCTGCACTGCGATTGGAACAGGTCGAGCGAGAGGAAGGACGTCTCGATAGATAGAGGGTTTTCAGGGTCCCCTCGTTGATAGAAACCTGGAAGAAAGTCAGCCAAGGCAACGAAAGGTTCTGGCCACGGATTTGAGGCACCGTATTCAGAGCAGTATTGCCTCATCCACGAACGGTCCTGCACAGGGTCGTCCGCGTTCCCATGGATGGAGTCGTAGTCGAGTTCTCCGATGGCTGTCGTGAAGGCGCTGAAGGCAGTCTCGATCTCAAGTGAGGCAGCAAGGCCGCCCTCGAGCGGATTCGCCGTCGAATTTTGAGTTTCCAAGAGATCGCAGAAGGGAAGGAGGGATTGGAAGCCGTAGTACTGTTCGATTGTGAATATCAAGTCCATTCGGGTTGCTAGCCTGTCATTATAATACCTGGTAAAAGTTGAGGGGATCCATCAAGATAGTGGCGGCGTCGATACTGCTGGTTCTATTGGCGCGCTGTCTCGTGAGGCCATTTGCAGCCGTCGTGTTTCCTCCAGGGCCACTGAGCCGTGCCTTGAGTAAATTGAATTTGAGGTCAATTTTGAATGTCTCATTCGAGCCATTAAGAGTATCGTCGACAAATCTGAGCATATGTCAATTATCGTCGCCCTCTGAACTGAAGGGAGTTCAGCACTTTGTTACAGCGACCCAGTCAGCAGAGCAGTTTCTGGTCAGGCTGCGTTCTGCTGCCTTGTAATAGCTGGCCATGTCTGCTTCCGCCTGCCCAATTTTTGAGTGAGAAAGGCGAACGGAAAGAGACTAGTCGTCACCTGCACAGGCGCGGACGACGCCCAAGAAGCAAAAATAGTTGCTGGGTTCCGCTGGCGAAGTAAGGCGCCTCTGACTCCTGGGTAGGAACCGCCGAGCCAAACCCAAGGCACGGAAGATGGGTGGATCGGAAATGAGCTCGGATGGGACGAGTTCATTGCCTGTGGGGCAGTCTTGGGAAACGAGTCGGCGAAGAAAACAACATCTTCTAGCGCTTGTTCGGTGTTCAAGAACTTCCATTGCTCAGCGGCGGTGTTTTCCTGGAAGCATAGGATTAGGGCTTAGACGAGTTGTGCGCAGGAGAAGTAAGTACATTGACTGGGAAGGGCTGCGAGTCGCCGTAGAACCTGTGCTCCCATAGAAATGCGATGCCTCGGTATCGTTTGGCTAGCTGCATGACCGCAGAAAGCCCGTGGTATTCCTGTAGTTACGCTCTCTCCTGCCATCAAGTTATAAACATCCAAGCATTCTTACTTGGAGGTAGTACGGGAGGAGAGGGGCGGCATCCTGCTCTCCCGAGTCGAAAACTAGACATCATGTATTAATGTACTGGCGGGAATACTTGCGTGGACGAACGAAACACCGGGCCACCAGCTTCATAGTACGTCGCGTTGACCCAATAACGATTAGGAAATGTTTTCTGATTGCTGGCGTCGAAATGGTCCAGCGGCATCTACCCGATAGGCATGAATTGAATCAACAGATTTTATTGCAAGGTGCTGAACCTCAATGAACAAAGGCTGATTGGGAGCCAGCTCTTCGACAATGTCGAAACGCTCTTGAAGCCCGAGTCGAGGTGCTTTTAGTGAAAAGCCCAGTTGCCCCCAAGCCAGGCAAAAGAGGAATGGCTTGAACATGGCGGTATAAGCTGAGATAAGAGAGCGTCTCGAGATAGAAGCCACATCGTGGTGGAGACTTGACCTTCCAGAGCCAAACCGCATGACCGTGTTCATAAAGGCACATTAAAAATAGACTCAACAGTGAACAAAGCCATCTCC
Source organism: Mycena crocata (assembly GCA_029281795.1). NCBI lineage: Eukaryota > Fungi > Basidiomycota > Agaricomycetes > Agaricales > Mycenaceae > Mycena > Mycena crocata. The sequence continues at coordinate 43,646 of JARJCP010000135.1, read as the reverse complement.
TCTCGAATAACCATTCATACCAAGTTACACAGCAAACGCGGTTGAGAACGAAGATGGCATAGCATAAGGATTTTTCGCGGACAAGATACATGTACCATACTTCATGCCTCAACAGGTCTCTCGAGTGCGGACGTTTACCGGGGAGCGGCTCCGGGGACGTTCCGCCTCTCCCGTCTGGGGCCGCCGGGGCCGCCGCGCTCGGGCTGAGCGGTCACTGGGACGACAACGGAGACGGGGATGGAGTCGAAGTTCAGGGCCGTGAGGAGAGCCTGAGAGAATGTTAATTGTGTGTGGCGCAAACAAAGCAGGGACTTGCCTTGGTATCGGGGTCAATCTCGAGTCCTCCAGAAGCCGAGGTGTCGAGAGCGGAAACCTCGGGGACGTAGTTGTCCTTCCGTTCTCTCTCCTCCTCCTGCAGCTTGAAGGAGATACCGCGAACGGGCCCCTTCTGGATGCGCTTCATGAGATGGGTCGTGAAGCCCGAGATTTTGTTGCGGAGACGCTTTGTGGGTACTACCGCCTGTTTTTGGGTGTCAGAATGGCGGCAAACGGTTCCCAGAAATCCGACGACTGACGACTTCATCGATGATACGCTTGTTGGTGTGGAAGTCGAGCGTGAGGCGGGGGTAGCTGACGGCTACATGAGACGAAAGCAAAGTCATACAGCGGATGCACCGACTATTTTTCAATCAAAACACGGGAAGCACGCTTGGTGGTTTTGGTGCGGACACGGCCCTGGACAATAGATGAGCTCAACACCGCCCGCAGCGTCGACGAGTACTGACCATCTTGAGTGTCGATTATTGGAACGGCTGGTAGCAATTTGTGTGTGACCGTGGGTGTAACGGCTGACAAATGCTGGTCAGTTTGCTCACGGCAGCACGGGACTAGCACGCGAAATCGAAAGTCCAAATCAATTTTTGTCCACCTCTTCCGCTCACCACGACCTCAAGGTAAATGACCTCTCCAGCTCTTTCCAGAACCTGGCCATCGTCTCTTTCTCATTCCCTCCGACAGCCCGTTTGACTCGCGCTCTTCATAGCACGACACTCATTCCTGGGTTTTCGACGCACTCACACTAAGTAGCCAAAAATGGTCCGCATCTCCGTCCTCGTGCGTCAAAAGTTCCCCTTCGCGTTATTCTGCGTTAATCTTCTGCTAGAACGACTGCCTCAACAACATCGTCAATGCCGAGCGTCGCGGTAAACGCCAGGTCCTCATCCGGCCGTCCTCAAAAGTTGTCGTCAAGTTCTTGTCCGTCATGCAGCGCCACGGTTAGCACTCTTTTTTTCTTATTTTTTATTCCATCCCGGAGTGATAACTACGGTTGACGTGGGTCTTGCTTCTACCCGTTACTCGTTTTAACGCTCCGGAAAATCATACACCAGCCTCCGGATACCATACAACCCACACCTCCGTCTTACAGGTCGTGGGTTCACAGATGGACACACATCCTTTCCTTTTCCTCCTCTCGGTCATCGTCTGGACTTCCATATTGACGTCCGAAAAATAGGTTACATCAACGAGTTCGAGATCATCGACGACCACCGTTCCGGCAAGATTGTCATCCAGCTGAACGGCCGCCTCAACAAAACCGGAGTCATCTCCCCGCGTTTCAACGTCCAGGTCACCCAGATTGAGAGCTGGGTCAACTTGCTGCTCCCTGCCCGTGGTTTCGGAATCATCATCCTTGTAAGTTTTCTCATACAAGTATTGTTCCGAGGCTCATAGATCTAGACCACCTCCAGCGGTATCCTCGACCACGAGGAGGCCCGTCGCAAGAACGTCGGTGGAAAGCTTCTCGGCTATGTCTACTAGGTGTATGTATTGTGTGGGTTAAAATATCTTTCGGGGAATATGATGCATGCCTTCGTCTCCCAGACATGAACCAGTGTGTCATTTTCTTCGACTGGGCGGACCTTGCGTAGACGATGGTCATCGAAGCCCATCCTCAGGGCAAAGCAGTAAGGGCAAAGCAGTAAGGGCAAAGCAGACTAAGCAGAACTCGTTTTCCATCGACCCATCCAAAATTGTATCACACATACGGCTGAGCAACAGAACCAGATGAAGCGGATATATAAAAGTCATAGATAGAAATAGGTATGTATATGAGCACTCGGCTCGGGGTATAGTGATGTATTACTATTATATCTGGCCAAAAGCCCAAGAAAAGAGAGAAGGGACTATAATGGGCGTACGACCCAAACTGGATTTGAAGACGCTTCGAACAGCCGAGCTAAAAGTGGCAGATAAACGAATGGAAACCCTAGATATCATGTCGACGGGGCTAACAGCCTTGTTGTACAATGCCCATCTTGGCAAAGGCAGTGAGGAGGGAGAGCGTAGCGACAGTCCCTATGCCCGCCACGAGAATCCACAGCGCTAGGGGGTGCTTGTGGGACCCAAGAAAGGTGGGGGACGGTGGGAGAAAGACCGGATACGTGCGCGTTGGCGGGGGAAGGACTTGCGGAGGCGAGTTGCCGCTTGATAGCTGAGACGACAGCGAGGAGGGCTTTGTTTACGGCGACGTCGATGGTGTGCACAAGCCGGCAGCGGACCGACTCGGCATGGGAGAGGGACGACGCCCGGCAAAATTCAATAGCACAAAACGGGACATTGGAGGAGGTGTGACGAATGAGGAAAGCAAATCAGACGCGTCGCGAACAGATGGCGCTAACTCCCGTCTGATGCAACCTCACCGCTCTGAGAGGCTCTGAGCCTTCAGGCTTCAAGTTCAAAGGATTCTCGGATCTCCGCAACATGCCTCATAAAAGTGTGGCGCAGATGGCCGCAAAATGACATGCCCGAGATGCTACATTGATAATAATGATACGAATACAAAATACAGACCGGCTGGACTTGCTACGCGACGTAGCCGGGTGGCGGGTCGTTCGACAAACCCAGAGCCCAAGCGGACTGCAGCTGATCCTCGAGCTGCGCTATCCGGCTCTGTAACGCGTCGTTCTGCTGACGAGACCGCTCCAAATCGAGCGCATTGGTATCACTGCTGAAAACCGGCGACGACAAGAAGGTCGAGGTAGGCGCCGAAGACGAATAGGTACTGCTGTTGCCTGTTCGGCGCAGTTCCTCCATTTGTTTCCGGACAAGTCGCATTTCGTTCGTGATATGCTGCTGCCGTTGTTGTGGACTCGACATAGATGTGCTCGTTGAAGACGGGGTCATAAATGGGTTGATGTGGTTAGAAGGATATGAGCCAGACGAGAGAGACACGGAGGACTGAAGCATAGGACCAGGTGCCTCGAGACCGTTGTTTCGTCCTTGTTGTTGTTTCCTTCTCCGGAGAAAGAAGAAAAGTAAAATGAGGACGACGATCATGCCGAAGACGCCCAGTACTATCCCGATAATCATGCCTATCGGAGGGGGCGATGTACTATGCATCGTACATTAGCGAAGCGCCTCGTTCTTGAGAATGAGACATGCCTCGGGGCCACTATCGAGCTGTTAGAGGCGGAGGACGACGCGGTTTTCACGGCACCGAAAGTGGCAGAGGCTTTCCTGGTAGAGTGAGACGTAGCACTGGGAGCAGTGCTCGTCCTAGCATTGTGCATGAGCAGTCATAATTTTGAACAGTGCAAACACACACGGTGGCACAGGTGCATCTATCACGACGAAGTCCTCGGTGTTTCCTAGGTACGCAGGTTGCCTGTGGATAGTCGGAACTAACAAACAGCGCAGAAAGTCGCGACATACGTCTCGTTACTCATTGCAAAAATCGAGTACTTCCTTCAATGATGCATGAGATCTTATTGGATCGAAAGAAAAGGATACGCACCCCGGCAGCACCAAGATGTTTATGTCCACGAAACCAACGCTGAGATCCACATCGTCTGCGAGCCTCGTTGCATTGGATGCGACTGCGATATTGAAAAAGGCGCCAGCCGGGTCATTGCGTCCTTTGGTAAAATTGAGTCGGTTGAGTCCAGTATTCAGAATCAAAGGCGTCTGGATCTCCAAAGCCGTGGTGCCGACCAAGAAGACGAAGAAAAGACTGCAATGCTGTTCAACCAAATGGATGACCATCTAACGCCCAACTCACCAAAAAACTGCGGCGCAAAATGAATTGGCTCGCATAGTGCGCCAGGCAGATCGAAGGTGAAGAACAAATCGGGGGCTGTCGTCTCAGTCTCGCCAACGTCATGCCTGGCAGTGGTCGCATCAAAGGTTGTGCGAATCATGGAGATTTGCAGCTGATTTCGCAAAGAACGGCTGATCCCGCCCTTGTTCTTGACGACAACACAAATGCCAAGTCTCTTTCCTTGATCCTCTCGTTGATTTTGCAATCTCTCGAGCTTCGCGAAAATCGACCGCACCTTCAACTCTGAAGCGGCTTTCTCTGAGGCAGCTTGGGCACAGCCAATGCTATACCTACGTGGAATGAAGGACATCTCTTGCGCCGCAAGATAGCCACACATATCGATCTATATCGATGGATCCGTGGGTCGGAGCAAGGTCGGAGCTTTTCTTCGCACCATACATGTGAGGCTTCTACGTTTCAACATTGATGGTAGTAAAAGTCAAGGGGATCCAGCAAGTACGTGCCAACTGGTAAGAGATGCAGCCCGGTGCTTCCCCAATGCCCAGTGTAAGTTTTTTTTTAAAAAAAATCATGACACGCCACGGTCACGTGCCAGGGTGACGCATCGCCACCCCTGTACTTATTTTGTTCAGTTGAACGTCCCACCAAGTCGGAGTGAATTTAGACTTACAGGAAGGATGGAAGGGATGGAAGGGACATTAGACTGACGGAGCTTGATAGCCTTGGAGCAAAGAGCAGCAAAGTCATTTCCACGCGCTGCCACTCAATTCCCATTAAAATGATGTATTGTACTACATGGGTATAATAAAGTTAAAGGAGTGTCTGTGCAAGGTCCGTTAAGTTATCCCATTCTCATTTCTCTCCGCCTTTCGTATCCGAATTGTCCATTTGCGCCAGGGCATCCTCGACCTCCTCGCTACTTACGCTCTCCGCACCGACCTCCCCACTACTGATACTGCTCACGCTCGTCCCTCTGCGCACCGGGACCATCTTCGCTGGTTTCTTATCACCCTTCTTCCCTATCCCCGTCGCCTCCGCCTTCTCTTTCTCCCGCTCCTCCTTCATCTTCTTCAGTTTCTCGTCGAACCCATCCATGGTGCGCACGTTCCCGAGCCCACCCAGCCTCCGCGCGTCCGAAAGCCATTTCTCCAACACGGGGAGCAGCTCTTTTTTCGGGCGGTAGGTGCCCGAATCGTTGTCAATGACGAGCTCGTAGTCTTTCGGATTTCGCGGCGGTGATGTCTGTTCGGCGGCTTTGGGTGCATCTGCCGAAGACGTTCCCGCCTCTTCCTCTGCGTTCCCCTTGGCTTTCTGCGCGTCGTTCAACGGCCGCACGAAAAATTCTCCAGAATATGCAATCTCTTTCGCGAGATCGGCATGCATTGAGTGCTTGCTTAGCAAGTCTATCGCGAACTCGGGACCAGTTTCCGTGAATCTCCACTCTGAAATCCAGTTGGGGGTGGATTAAGACTCATGTAACCAGAACGCACCTCCGTCGAGTGTTATCACATATGTGAAGAGCTTACCGCCCTTGCCCCACGCAGTCATCTCGAGGAACTGCTTCGCAAGCGCCGCGCTGGACTCTGGCGTCGGATCCAGAAGACCGGGCGGGGCAGTCTTCATCTTCTCTTTCTCCTCCCCCTCCCCCTTTGGCGTCGCGGTGTTGCTGTGGTTCCCGCTGCCATCGACAACGCCCCAGACGGTGGCTTTGTCACAAGCATACACAGCGCGGTACTGTTTCTGCAAGCCGTGGTGCAGGATACGCCCCGCGATGCCCGAGTCGGCGAACATCCAGTTGATGAACGGCTTGTAGCCGACGAAGCGGTGGCGCAGCTCGCGCGGGACGGGCCCCGTCAGTTGGATTTTATTGGCAATGAACGTGGTCGCAGACAGCTTGGTGCCCTGGCCGTCCTGCTGCTTGTCGGAGTCGTTGGCGTCCTTTTCTTTTTCTTTTTCTTTTTCGCTCGGCTTGGTGTTTACCATCGAGCCAATAAGGGGAGAGAAATGGCGCGAGTATCTGTCTAAGGTCTTCTGTGTCAATATGGGAGTTCTTCACAAGGAGAACACATACTCGGTCCGAAGGTGTACATGCGACAATCGTCCTTGTCGTCGGGATCCTTTCGAAGGACGCGCACCGACGCGACGACGCGGTTGTGCTTCCGCAGCTTCTCGCCGGGGAAGAGCGCGGTGAGATACGTGAGAATGTACGGATGCAGGTCGCCCTTGCGTTTCTGCAGCCTATACTCCGTCTCGATACTTTCAAACCCCTCCTTCATCTGTTCACTCCCGAACCGCGCGACGGCCTTACCGAGCCGGTCGTTGGAGAGCTTGGGACCAGGGTCCTCGTCGTAAAGGATCATGACGAGCTTGAATCCGGAGGCCGGGACACCAGAGATAATCCAGGTTGCGTCCCATGTCGGGTCGCGGGTTTTTCGGATGGTGGGGGTGCGAAATTTGAGAGGCTCGGCGTTTGGGATGACGGCAGAAGCCAAGACATATGGATCGCAGGAGAGCGTGCCTATATCAGCCACAGGTAGATTCTTGGCTCCTGAAAAAAAAAATGAACAAAGGGAAGACAGATGCCAACGAGACTTACGGTCAAAGGTTATCTGGAGGGTGTAGGTAGGAGGCATAATTCGTGTATAAGTATCGCAGGAAGGAGAGAGAGCAAAAGATATCTGTAGTGGCCCCACTGACGTTAAACTTCGTTTAGATTAGATAAAGATTAGATTTGTACTCGATGGTGATTCTGTCTACAGCAATTCTGGCAATGAATGCCAGCAAATTCTGACACACATTTAATCGATGTTATATCCAGAATCACGTATCAAACAGCTCGGGTTGTCCGCCGGCCAGTCCGCCAAAGTAACAAGTGAGTGCCTTTAGTTTTCCTCCCATCCATTCTTCTTCCACTTCCACCATCTCCTTTTTGTCAGTTTCACCAACCGAAGGGTCACTGCTAAGCAACGCTCCGATCTCGACCACATTAGTATTCCGGGGAAGATAATACGCGACATTCGGCGTGATCCTTCGGGTCAATTCAAAGAGCTCGGCGCCATGAATGGGCTGGATTGTAGCGAGCGAGTAACTTGGGTGTGTTGGTTCTGCCTCAGAAGGGGTTCCTGGTTTAGTTGGCGAAGAAGGGCGCGTGTCACCTGCAATGTAGCCAGGACCACCCCAAGGCGGGCTCAGGAAAACAACGTCAATTTTACGGGGTGCAGCGTTGTTGCGTATTGAGAGATATGAATTGGCGAAGGATATGTAGTCCATCAGAATAAATTCTATTCGGTCTGCAACCCCGTAAATTTGTGCGTTGTGCCGGGCGAGTGCAAGTCGAGTTGGAGAGATGTCCAACGCGATTACTGGGCTGAATTAGAGGGTACACCGGGGTCCGCGAAAATTTGACACACCTCGTTCGCAGGTTTTCGCGAATGCGATCGCATTACCGCCAACTCCACAGAACGCGTCAAGAATAGTATCACAGCGGCACCGTTCAGCTATTCGATCCGCAACAAGCTCCGGGGTAATGCTGTACCATCCTTCTTCATCAAGGAGGCAACCAGGATGGGATGAATATAAGGATAAGAACCGGGTGCGTTGCGCGAAATCTGGTCCACGACGTCCATCGGCCAAAAAGCTCAAGAAAGACGGAAGACGACGGACATTTCTGAAGATGTTCCGGCACTTCCGCGCGGTGGGAGTAGTGTGGTACGAGCCCGGTAGCGTCATATTTTTCAACCCATTGTGAAGGTGAATAGTCCTCAGAGAGGATTGCGGTTACACCGTTCTCGCTTGTTTTCCGCTTTTTTGAGGGACGATCATCAGATTCAGGCAATTCTGCAGCTTCCCCCTGGCCCAAGGCTGCCTTGAGAAATCGAGTGACACCCGACAGGCCTCCGCGTCGCTTGCCCATCGCGTCAAAGTGAGAGTTTGAAAAGAAAGCGCTTTTACACGTGACCCGGGCACTTGTTTTCGGGAGTAAGGAGTGGATTATTCTTATGATGGGATCATGTGATCCTTATCTTGACAGCGGAACCTGTCCCAGTCGCTGTCATGTCGTGTGTTGTGTGCTTCTAGACTCTCGACGCGTTGAACACGATTTCGACGCCTCGACGCGTCGTGACGCGTTCGAACACTGAATCAAGTACCTCGTTTGTGTAGATTATTGGGGACATTGCATCGTTGGATACTTATGTTCATGAAGTCTTTCAAAATTCAGACTCCCAGCCTGAGGCCGCTCAGTATGCTCGAACACTTGACTGAGAAAAGCAAAACGATTTGGATTCACAATAAGTTATCAACTGTTGGCTTTGGTACAGTAGTATTTATTCTACACGAACATGGTGGACCTTGAGGGGGAAAACATGAGCAGCACTACTGGCATAGATGTCAGGGCACAACTTCGGGCTGATGGTATCCAAATCCAATACTTCTTGCATGCAATGCATTGTAGTCGAGCTTGCGCCGATAGTTGTAAACCATTAAAGCAGTTGTTGGACAAATTTTACAGCTGTTTCAAAAACGATAGAGAATTCTCATTTTCGAGTTCAGTTCGGCTAAGTTCGGCACAACTATTAGATGCGCCAAACTTGGAGTTTCTTCATGAGAACAGCCGTTCATCAGTCCGAGTCGAGTCCCTAAGTGTGGAGCTGTGCCGAACTTAGCCGAAGCTAACCGAACTCTGCTCGAAAACGAGAATTCTCTATCGTTTTTGAAACAGCTGTAACGAGAGAGAACACAAAAGCTTGAGTGAGAGCCGCTCTCAGACATTAGAATTTGCAGGAAGTTTTTATGGAACTTGTCGTTTGCTATCCATGACAAGAATCGCGCAACATAAATATACAGCAAATCAGTGGAACGAGTACCCCCAAACTCTCTTGAATTCGAGTCAGATTCTGCCGCGTAGGAGCAAAATGAGAAGGAAACGGAGCGTGGTAAAATCCGGGACGCTCCAGACAATTAAGGCCATACAGCAGATATGGGCCGAATTGAGCTTTCCGTATTGATCCGACGTCCACAGTGACAGCTTGTGTCGTGTTGACGGGTATTAGTCGTGTCCATCATAAGAATAATCTACTATCAACTCTGTTTTCGGCCAACTTGGTGTCTTGCAACTCGGAAATGTTCTTCATCGTTAGTGCCGTGAACCATGTCGCCTGTGCTCTTCCAATCTAGTCCTTGTTTCTCCAGAAAGAACTGACCCACACAATCCTGCTGCACCCGTCCTTCTTCGGGCCGCGCATGCTCAATTACCTTGAGGCAAAACTGTACTCCGACGTCGAGGGCACCTGTTCCGGCCAATTTGGGTACATCATCGCCGTGGTGTCCATTCTGGACATTGGAAAGGGCATGGTGCTGAGTGGGAGCGGGCAGGCCGAGTTCATCACGCGCTACCGCGCGATTGTGTTCAAGCCGTTCAAGGGTGAGGTCGTGGACGGCGTCGTAAACAACGTGAACAAAGTGCGTCCCCTTTCCCCTCTATTTTTTCTTCTTCAATGCAGCGCAGATGGGTTTCTTCGCGGACGTGGGACCGCTATCGGTCTTTGTCTCGCATCAAGTACGCCACTTGCTTGGCTGTTGTGCGCCGCTAAATGCACCTTGTAGCTTATACACCCCGATCTGCGATTTGATTCCAACTCAAATCCACCCTCGTTTGCCTCGGTGGACCAGGTATAATGAACCCTGAGTGAAGTTACATCGCCTCACCTAGAACAGATCATCGAAAAATCCACACACGTACGGCTAAAAATTGTCGGCACCCGGGTCGACGCCACGGAGATTGTATGTGTATTCTCACAACTTTTCGGCTTCGGCATCAGGCTAACTTTGTGCAGTTCGCCATTGGGACGATCAAGGAGGATCATCTGGGGGTCATTGACTGAAGCACACTCGCTCTTCTTTCTCATTGCTTTATCTGAGGTCATGTACTTATTTAGAATCCACATGTAATTGCGTTGCGAAACCTATGGGTTTCATTGTACATTAAAAGAAGATACGTCGTAGCAAGGTCGTGTCTAAGGGTACAATAAAGATACAGTGGGCCTGCGCGGCACCGTTGTTCAAATCGAGACGAGGGGGGGCGCGTAATTAAAGGCTCGGATGGCTACTGTGGGGGGATCATCTATTAGCGCCACAGATGAGGATTTCAGGAGAGAGGGCAACGCACGATTGGAGCTTCGGTCGCAAATATTACGGCCAAACGACCGCTTGGTCGGTGATGCCGAGGGCATGTTCTCCTCAGGCGGCGAGCGCATGTTCTCTTTAGGCAGCGGACGAGACTGAGAGCGCGATGGGGTACGTGGGGCGCCGCCTACGGTGAGGCTGGTGAAAGTCTGGCATAGCGTCATGGGTGTGGCGATGGGCTCTGGCTCCGGGGTGCTGTCCCACGCAGGAGGCCCAGCTGCTATCCACTTGCGCGGGCCCAGCTCGGGCTCTCCAAGTAGTTCAAAAGGTGGGAGGTCATCGTCCGCGAGCACCAGGCAGACTGCAGAGGTGGAGGCTTCTGAATTGTTGTAGAAGGCTTCCGAATCGTTGGAAACTGAAAGGGAGTTCAGCCCAGGACGGCCAAAAGGATCGGATTACTTACAGCCAAGGGGAAAGAGGAGACTGCCCTCGGGCGACGCGTCCTCGAACCCTGGAAGGTCGAGATCCAATTCGCCGAGGAGGTCGATGATGACAGTGTCAAAGGTCATTGTGCAAGAGGAGGCAAGGCAGTAAGTTTCTTGGAGGGGGAACAAGTTGTGTGTGGGTGCTCTAAGCCAAGATCCGCGGTCTCTTTATACTTTCTGAAGGGTCGCCACACGGAAGAAGCCGAAAGAGGAAGGCACGAGCAGACCAAAGCGCGACGCTTTGGCGCCTGGGCCGAGCATCCGGGTTCCAAATTAGATGAAAGTCGCGTAGTGACGTTATTGTTTGAGCGTGGCCAACCTCCGCGCAGATTAAACAAAGGGAACTGGTGCGACGGGTGTCAACGGGAGGCTGATACGGCGGAGAGCTGCCAGGAGTTGCCAGGAGTTGCCACAGAAGACCGGGCATCAAGTGCCAGCGAGAACAAGGGAACAGTGACGGTCAACGATAGCCCTTGTTGCTGAGTTGCTACGACTACTACTTGCTCGTAAATGCCGTTGGGTTTGTTCTCTGAATCGGCGAGGAAATCGGACCGCCGAGAGTGCACTATCCATGCGTCGACCAACGTTTGAGGGTAAGGGTCCAAAGAACGTTGGGCGCAGTTTTTGATGTTATGAAAGAACAACCAAAGCGCGCCATGTCAGTCCTGCACCACCCCGTTTTCGTCGTACCACACCATAAAATGGCCCAGGTTCTCCGACCGGCCTGGAGGGTTCTCTAAATAAGGAGCAGATGGGAACCTGGACAACTGCTTCTATTTACAATTACATTATGCGACTCGGGCTTTTTTTGCGCCAACTGATGACTGCTCACTGGAGGGAATAAAATGGGTCGGTTCATTGAGGCATTACACTGAGTCCTGCACACTACGCGGTAAGTACTTACTTACTGATGCTTGATTTGTTAGAACTATGAGGAGTTCAATAGCGAGGATTGTTCAAATAATTCGTTGACGTGGTAGATGCAAATTTTGTACTGAGAGCAGTGGCCAAATGACATTGGTGTTTTCGTTTCCAAAGAAAGTGGATTGCCGCCGTTCCATCGTCGAATTTATATGCAGATCTCTGACAGGCATTGAAAAGCTCGGGAATTCAAGGCCAACTGCCGCACAGACTGCGGCGGTGTTGTCCCTATGACAGTAAAAAGCGCTGAGGGTGAATTGAAAATTCAGTGTAGCCATCCAAAAAAGAGTCCATAGAGCTCCCCAGGCGGTCAAAAGGAAAGAAGCAATTCCGTCACAGTTGTGGCGGTGCAACAGCACCTTGAAGGCTAACCGCTCGGAGTGCGCAGCGAGCTGCTGCATACGTGTACCTCCGTGTACTATGCATCGACATCTATACGCGATATTTCTCTTCCTCCTCCTTTGCTTTCCATCTCTCCTAGTGGCCCAGGACGAGCCAACGCATTCTGTTACCTCCTTCCAGAACCTCCCAGCTAGATTGTTTTTCTTCGATGACACGACGGTAAGTCTTCAAATTCTTCTGGAAATGCATTCTGAGTCTTCGTTACAAGTCTGCCATCTACCATGACTCCATTGAAGGCAACATATACGTGTCGTCAGACGAGGGCAAATCATGGAAGCGTGCAGAGGACATTCCGTCGGGACAGGCGGCTATGGTCATCGAACATCCATTCGACAGCTCCTACGTGAGATTCGCAATTCCATATATCATCAATTCCCGCTCACACCACCCAGGCATTTGTTCTGACGCGTTCGAAAAAACATTACCGAACAGAAGATCGGGGTAAGAGTTGGAGACCATTTGAAGTGCCAGCCCCCGCCGCGCTCGTGGCCAGGCCGCTTTCTTTCCATTCGGACAAGTCCAAGTATGGATACATTCTCTACCAAGGCACCGTGTGTGATAAGCAAGGCTGGGGTGCTATTTGCCATGACGAGGTCAGCGAGAAATGCTTACATCACTTCCACCTCTATTCACTGGCTGTTATAGACGTACTTTACGAAGGATGCTTTCAGCTCGACGCCACGTCAGATTCTCTCCGAAACATCCCGGTGTCAGTTTGCACACAGCAGTGTCGACTTCAAACACGACGCGCATCCAGACCTCATATATTGCGTCGCGTTCGATACCAAAACTACATACGGCGGTCATTCGCTCTCCTCTTCTCGGCTATTCTCCAGCACCGACTTCTTCGAAAAGGAGACCAAGGTCGAAGATCTTGGCATTGGTAAAAATGCCAAAGGTGTCATTGCCTTCGCCATTGTCTCCAAATTCGCCGTTGTTGCGCTCAAGGATCTCTCGTCCTCCAATCAAGGAGAGATGCTGCTTTACGTGACTGTAGACACGAAGACTTGGGCCAAGGCTCAGTTCCCCCATGCCTCGTCGGCTAAACTTCGCGAGAATGCATATACGCTCGTGGAATCCACGACACACTCCCTTGCTGTAGATGTTGTTCTGCAAGATCAAGGGACCATTGGGACGCTGTTCGTCAGCAATTCCAACGGAACATTCTTCGTTGAGAGTCTCAAGGACACTAATCGGAATGAGATGGGGTTCGTTGACTACGAGCGCATCTATGGTGTCGAGGGCATTGGTATTGCCAATGTCGTTATGAACGCCGAGGATGTCGAGGGCAGAGGGCAACCCAAACAGCTCAAATCTGTCATTACATTTGACGATGGGAGCTCTTGGGCGCCACTCCGTGCTCCTGCCAAAGACAGCGGCGGCCAGAGAGTATCGTGTAATCCTGACGACGTGGATACCTGTTCATTGCACTTGCACTCCGTCACTACTCCGCACAACTTTGGACGGATATTCTCGTCTCCTGCACCCGGGTTTGTCATGGCCGTTGGCTCGATCGGAAACTCGCTCCTGCCTTACGAGGAAAGCGACACCTTTTTGAGCAACGACGGAGGCGTCACTTGGAATATGATTAGGATGGACGCCCACAAATACGAGTTTGGCGACTCTGGCAGCATTCTGGTCATCGTCAACGATGAGGAAGGGGTCAGTGATGTCCGGTACTCTCTGGACCTTGGCAAGAATTGGTAGGCAATGTGTTTATTCGTGTTCTCCCTCTCTCATTTTTTCACGCAGGAAAACTTACGACTTTGGGGTCAAGTTGCGTGCCCGCGCACTCACTACCTTGCCCGATTCCACGTCGCAGAAGTTCATACTTCTCGGCCAGGTCGCGCGCAAGGACCAGTCAAAGGAGATTGGCCGATATGTCGTTGTACACCTGGATTTCGCGATGACGAGAAAAAGGAAGTGCACAGATAACGATTTCGAGAATTGGTATGCAAGATCCGCGAAAAGCGAATGTCTCATGGGTCACAAAGTGCGTATGACGAATCATTTCCTTCAAAATCTAATTGCCTTCGGTATAGCAATGGTACAAGCGCCGAAAACAGGACGTGGACTGCTACGTCGGGGAAAAGTTCACTGATCCTGTGGTCCATGAAGACAAGTGCCCCTGCACAGACGCCGATTATGAATGGTATTTCTTTCACGTTTGAGCGCATACAGCCGCTTATAGTTTCGCAGTGACTACAACTACGTGCGGGACGGTGATCAGTGTGTTCCCGTTGGACCAGAACCGATCGCTGCGGGAGTCTGCAAGACCCCAGAACAGATGTACCTAGGCTCCTCCGGGTATCGAAAGATCCCCGGCAATACGTGCACCGGTGGAACGAAGGATAAACAGGTAGAGAAGCCATGTTCCAAGGGTAAGTTTGCGTCTTTATGCATTCAACGACCGAAAGCTGACGCTATGTTCCAGCTCAACCTGCGGAAGGGGACATTGTTCACCAAACCGTATGTTACTACGGTCTCTTCGAGATTCCAAATTCTTATACTCTTGTAGTTCCAATTTTCCAGCCCAATCGTCCAGCACGCTTACTTCAAGGAATCGACGGTAAGTGGCGATGGAATACAAACAGTGAAAGAGCCCTATGTAATGCCCCCATTTCTTAGACGATCCTGGTTCGTTTGGAGGACCACAGCATCTGGCAATCTAGCAACGAGGGGTATACATGGATTCAGAAATTCCCGGAAGAGCGCTTCCTGGCTTTCTATCACCACAAATACAGCTCTGGTCGCGCCTATCTTATCACCAACACTAACAAATTCTACACCACCACCGATAGTGGGCGCACATGGAATCCCCTTCCTGCTCCGTCCCCTCCGAATACATTCCGCGCACAAGTTCTTCGATTCCATCCCGATTCCGACAAGCTCATCTGGACAGGGAACAAGGATTGTGACGGACCACTTTCTCAGAATTGCCACGCCGAAGCCCAATATTCTCGGGATAACGGCCGCAAATGGTTCTTCGTGGAGAATTATGTAGTTAACTGTGCATGGGCGAAGGATGGCAAGCTTGACGCCGATCCTACGGAGATTTTGTGCGAGTCTTACCGCGATAAGACGGGGTCCCAGAGGTTTTTCCAAGGGGATAACCCTTTGTCTCTCGTAGGGGGATCAAGCTACTTTACCAAGAAAAAGACACTCTTCAACGAGGTTGTTGGATTCGCTAAATTTTCCGAATTTTTGATCGTTGCGGAGGTTAGAGAGTCGCCAGAATTATCCAGACAAGTTTGACCGCTAATCTTTTCTTCTAGCTTCTGCCTGAGAAGCGATCATTGGATCTCCAGGTTTCTCTCGACGGTGTGAAGTTCGCTACCGGAATGTTCCCGCCAAGCATGCACCCCGAGACTCATGTAAGAAACCATTGCGCCCTTTTTGTCATTCTCACTTAATTTTACAAGGCGTACACTGTTCTTGAATCGAGCACTGGATCCCTCTTCCTTCACATGACCATGTCGGAGCCACCAAGTCCTTACTGGGGCAACATCCTCAAGTCCAATTCTAACGGAACATACTTTGGCCTCTCCATCGACAATGTGAACCGAGACGACCGAGGGTTCGTTGACTTTGAGAAGATGATCGGACTCGATGGAATCGCTTTAATTAACATCGTATCGAACCCAACCGAGGCTGCTCTGACGGGGCGGAAGGCGCTGCAAACCAGGATCACACACAATGACGGTTCGTTTTCATTCTCTGTGAAAGAAAACCCTGTAACACTATATTGTCAGGTGGTACCTGGAAGCCGTTGAAACCCCCGACGAAAGACTCGCACGGCAATCCGTATGAATGCCAAAGCACCCGCTGTGCTCTTCACATCCACGGCTACACGGAACGTACCGATCCTCGGGCGACATACAGCAGCCCTTCGATCGTGGGACTGATCATGGCTGTCGGTAATGTCGGGGAGTCTCTCTTGCCTTACGACCAGAGCGACACCTTCCTGAGTCGCGACGCTGGATTCACGTGGGAGGAGGTGCACAAGGATGCTCATCTGTGGGAGTTTGGTGACTCAGGATCGATTTTGGTCATGGCTAACGATGAAGAACCTACGGATCATGTCTTATTTAGCACGGACGAGGGGCTGAACTGGCGCGAGTACCAGTTCTCAGACGAGAAGATGCGCATTCGGTCGATTGTGACGGTGCCCTCAGACACAAGCCGGCGCTTCATCTTGATAGGCAACACTGCCCACTCCTCCGCTTCCACTGTTGTGCACCTGGATTTTACCTCCCTGACTACCAAACAATGTAAGACAAACTTCATCCCGTTCTGTTTCTCATACTGACTTGGCTCTCCAGGTGTCCTCAGCGTTGAAAATCCTGGCCAGGACGATTTCGAGCTTTGGAGCCCCAGCGAGGAGCGGCAAGAACAATGTCTATTCGGAAGACAGGTTTGATTTCCGCTTGTTGCGTCCCCCCCCCAGATCATTGACCCTTGTTTCTAGACTCTCTATCACCGCCGTGTTCGTAACACGAACTGTGTTGTCGGTGATCAACCCAAGGCCCAAGAGCGCATCGAAAAGAACTGCATGTGCATGAAGACGGATTTCGAATGGTTTGTTCAGTGTTTCGTTATACTTTCGCTGCTGAGGCATTTTGCAGTGAATTCAATTACTTCAAAAACGATGCGGATGAATGTGTCCTCGCTCCTGGAACGACACCTCTACCGAATGATGACTCCTGCCGCAATGGTGAAGACTATTGGTACGAGCGAACGGCCTACCGGAAAATATCGTTCTCTACTTGTGAGGGCGGCCATCGACCAGACCTGGGCGCGAAGCACCAATGTCCAGGATTTGCGGGACATAGTGGCTTCTTCTGGTTCATGGTGATCCTCTTCCCAATAATGTTCGTCTCCCTTGTAGGGTACTGGTATTATAACAAGAGTGGTCTAGCTCGGGGGTACGTTTTTTCCAAGTCTTCTGGTTTTTCCTTCTAATCATTTCTTCAGCACGATCCGTCTACCCGGAGATGGCACACCTTTCGGCCGTCATTCGGGTGGCGTCATGGACACCATTGCGTCCATTCCATGGTTCCTTATCGGAATTGCCGGAATCGCCTGGGAGTGGACGACCTCCCGCTTCCAAACCAGCTTTCCCAATCGCAGGGGATATAGAAATCTTCCAGTTGACGAAGATGCGCAGATACTTCGCTTTGAAGATGAAGACTGAATGTCATAAGAAAATGAGCAGTGACTGCTGTGGAACTGATCCTCCCATGTTGTCCTTTCTGTAGACTAAGTATGCCCTTTATTTATTAGTAGTTCGAGATCTACATACTTGTACTTTTGCAATGGAATAATTGACACATATGCAATCGGTCGGCGCTCAACAGCGCATTTGATCGTATTTTCCTAATTAGGCACACGTCCACGTCGCTTTTCCTCTCGCCTCCACCATGAATCCCGCCGTCCAGAACCTCGTCATTTCCCTTGGGGTCATGCAAGGTCCTCGCATATCTCTCAGCTCATTTGTTTCTTATCTGACCGTCTCTTTCAGTGGCCCGAAAAATCCCCTTCGAAGACCCTGACGTTCTCCTCTACGTGCGGGTTGGGTACGTCGCTGTGCAAGTGATTGTACTAGCCGTTTACTACTACATCTCCATGACTGTATGAAGCCCCCCTCGTTGTCTCTTCATTTTAACCGACTTGCTGTAGATCAAGTCCAAGAATGACCAGACGGTGTTGAAATACGGTGAGCTATATAATCCAGACGGTCTGCTTCGTCCAGACGTTAATGGATGCCTTGAACTCAGTGGATGCCGCCAATCCTATGGTGCCTTTTTTCACATTTAATCCCTGCTATGTATGAACATGCCCAACAGACATCAGAACCAGGTCAACTCGTCACAACCACTGTACGAGACTACGACCTTACAGAGACGTCCAAACTTGTCTGTCTCCTTTGTCCTCTCTGGCCTCCTCTGATATCGTATTTCCAGCTTCGTTCCGTCTACATGGGCATCGCAATGATGGGTTTCCTCCACGGTTACATGAAGTTCACCCAGCCTCTGTTCGTGCAGGGCCTCATGGGCTTGAAAGGAGTGTACGAGGCTATCCCCGTCAAGGTTCACCTATTAGGACACAAGGCAGAGGGTGACTTGAAGAGACCGTGGAAAGCTGCTGGCGGAATGTTTGGCGGTGAGTTGCAAGAACATCCACTTGAACGTGACCCTCAACACGAAAAACGATTCAGCCGCTGCCGGCCCCCAGACTGACAACGCTGCTATCACTGAGGCGGAGAAGCGAGTTGGCGGCACCAGCAAGAAGGACGAATAAGTTATCGCATAATCTAATTCGAATCTTGTGTGAGACCCTTTTGGTTTCGAAAAACGACTGTGCTGAGCTGATGCGTCATTCTGCAGTTGCCAAAATTACATACTTGATTTAGTTTCTCTGGACCGATAGATCTCGGGGCTTGGAGTGGTATTAATGTAACTCGCGTATCGGGAACGGCCTCTGGATATGTACAACCTGAGTTCCAGCAGATTTTACACAGCAAGCGCTATCCATCATCTCCGCAAACCGCCAGACAAGGGCGGA
Organism: Mycena crocata; assembly: GCA_029281795.1. NCBI lineage: Eukaryota > Fungi > Basidiomycota > Agaricomycetes > Agaricales > Mycenaceae > Mycena > Mycena crocata. The sequence continues at coordinate 25,094 of JARJCP010000135.1, read as the reverse complement.
GACATGCCGTACTTTGACGAACTTCGACATGGCTCCAAATCAATCTGTCTTCCATCGTCTCCAGTCTGAGTACAAGGAAACAACGTTGACCTTGTCGCTCCTTGTCGTCGAACCTTGTTCTCGAATCTTCCTTGCTTTTGTTAATCTCACTTTCTACTGGGATTATCAGTGGACCCACAAACACTTTAAGCGCGCTATTCAGTAGAGCAGTTGCTACGATGAGAAACAATAAAGCTCTTGTTTTCAGGATGATTCTTAGCTGGTTTAAAAGTGCAATGAGCAACCCACCTGTGGTCAAGTACTGGGACCTGAGGCTACAGTTCATTCACACCTCGACCACTGATTATGACGTTCCATTCAAGCCAAAGGTTTGCGTTCAATACTTGTTATGATGTATCCTTGTCTGACTCCCCTTCAGTACCCGGCTAACAAAAAGGCGCTACACGGCCTACAATCCCAGCCGCCACGATAAACATGGTATGGTCGTATTGCTGAGCCTCAGGAAAAAAAGCTCACATATTGTCTACAGAACCGACTCCGAATTTGAGCCTTGGCCTCACTCGACTCCTGAGACGAATGAAAAATGCAGTGATGAACATGCTGTGCCGAGTCCTATCTCCGAGCAGACCACATAAACCGTTGGGCGTTCCACGACGACTGGGCTGTCTCATAATATACGATTAATCTAATCATATCTAATCACTCGATCATACGTAGTTTAACGCGACCACGTGATATTTGTAAATTCCATGATGTCATTGCTAATTATTGATGCGTATGCTGGGTATACTTGATGCAGTAACACGCCAGTTCATGAGTAAACTTATCGGGAGGCCAGAATCATATCGGCAGCTTTCTGGCTGATGGCATAGACCAGGGACATGGTGTGACTGGTGACTTGAAATGGCACGACGGAAGCGTCGACGACGCGCAATCCAGTGGTGCCGTATACCCTGAGCAATTGATATTTAGTGAAGTGAATTGTGATATTGCTGCTCGACTCACTCAAGCGTGGGCGAGACGACACCCCCCGAAGCGCGGGGACGCATGGAGGACGATCCAACCTGTTGGGAAAAAGGTTTCAATCAATGCGGCGTGGGAGGGGTAACTCGACGCACCCAATGAGAAGCACCCTAAATTCCTGTTTAACAATTGCAAAAGAACGCAAAGGTGCGACTCACGAATGATGTGCTGGCATACCAGGCGGCCCATTCAGCATCTGTGGCGTTCGCTGCAACTGCATCGATCACGACCTCGGATATGATGGGCGCGAAGGGAGATGCCCTGTATATCGAGCGCGCTTTCTTGGATATTTTGACCGCGACCTTCACATCGAAGTCATCTCGCAAGAATCGGGGCGTAATTCTGGGAGTAGCGAATGGCTGGTGTCGAGTTCAGCATGAATCAGAGTAAATGCAGGAAAATGCTGTTCACATCTGACGAATTTATATGGATGTAACCACGAGAAAGGGGTGTAAGGGGCCACTACAATGGATAATTTGGTCAGAGGAAAATTGGCCAGTGTAAATGCAAAAAAATACGAACAAAGATCGAAGTCATTACGGCCGGGTATGACTCTGATACAAGTTCTGTTATAGGCATCTTCTTCTTTGTGATCAAGTTCGTCACTGCAGTAAACAGTTCCGTGGCGCCTTGAATGTTGACTTCCGCCCCGGCGGCAACTGCTGCTTTTGCGCGTGATTTGATCTTCGTCTGCAGCTTCTCGCAAAGTGCGGGTGCCTCTTGATTTATATCGTTTAGTTGACTCGGTGGATGCAAAAAAAAAAAAAAGACGGACTAGCGCCGAAAAGTTGATCAATGTTGAGCAAGGTGATGACTGTGGATGTTGAGTAGATGTCGAGGAGACGACGGTGAGCTGACCTGGAGCGAAGATGTTGCGCTAGAAAAAATAGATGAGGCTCTGATAAGACGACTGATGATTCTAACGTACATTATCAATCAACAAATTGCTGGAGGCATTGGAAGTTTGCACGAGGGCCGAAAGACCGGTTCCCGGTTGATCTTGCAAATTCAAACCGACACCTAATGCGACTTGAGAATTGGTCATGGTCAAAGTGTTCGATACATGCCTGGTAAATCCACGAGTTGCTGGGTCTCGCTTCAGCGACGTCGCACAAAAAGATAAGTCAACTCAAACCTTGATCCCAAAGGAGTTTAAAATGCTGGTGGAGGTCAGTTATTCGGAGATGTCTGTAGAAAAAAGGGAACTGACGCCTTGTTGCCTAGCCCAGAGCGTTCGAGAATCTATGACTGACACGTTAGATCGTTGAAAGATTTTGTGAGGATGAGTGTCCTACAGGAGGGGTCTAGGATTATTATCAGCGAATTGACATGGACGCCCAACATGGAATTCTCACGGCAAGACTTCCGGCGGCAAGCAAAACTTCGTACTTGGCCTTGACCGTGTGCAGTGTTCCTCCAGTAGCGGGGCCGAACTGTAATCCAGTCGCCTTCATCTTTTTGTTAAATATGACTTTGGCGACCTTATGCTCAGTCAAAACGGTGAGAGTAGCGTGTTGCTGAGACCTCGGGTAAAGGAGTGAATACGCCGCAGATGCTCGCCGAGTAATTTTGGCCACAGGGTCCCACCAGATTGTCCACGAGCTTTGTTATATTCAATACTTGGCACCGGAAAGAGGAAAGAGACTTACGTCGACGCAGAAACACTGCCATTGCGGGCGCTGAGATCTGGGCTGTCGAGTACACCGAAGACGAGAGCTATTGCAGCCTTGTAGATAATCTGTGCAGCAGGTATTCTCATTGGGACAGGAAAAGACACGTTGACAGGTCCGTTGAATCCATGGTGCGACCGGACAATGTTGGCGCCAGCGGCTCTTTGGGCCGCCGAAGGTGGGTGATTATGTTCGATTGCTTTCATGTACTAAACAAGTTTCCTTGAGGATCAGATGGCCATAGAAAATAGGAGGAGGGGACGCACAGGGAACATAGTCTTGGAATTCCAACCAGGGTTCCCGAGTCCCTCTATGGCGTCCAATTCCGCAGCCGCTGGCCTGAGAAGCGTTGTCAACGGATGAAGCAAGGATATGTTAAAAAGCGCACCGATACCAAACCATGCCGTTCTGGGAAAAAAAGAGACCATGAGCCGATGGCTACGAAAGAAGAAATTCTTTACGATGGAAGAGCTTCCCCCGACACATTTTCCGCTGTCGATTGCAACTGGCAGAGTGGTGCCATTCTCATCGCTGGCTGGGTAATGCCAGTTGCAGTCAGTGGCAGGGTTATCATTGAGTGCTATTGAGAGAGGTGAGATTAACTGAATAAAAGCGTGGGGAACAAACATACTGCCTCGCAGTTCTGCATTGTAGATCGCGCTGTTATTCTGGAGGTCCTTCCCCGCCTCGATGAGGAGAACTCTATACCCCTGGGCGCTCAACTAGTAGCTTCGATTAATTTTTTTCGGCAGGCTCATCGATAAGTTCCTCAAACCTTGGTACCAACAACAATTCCAGACAAACTAGTAAAGAAAGTCATGTGAATTCAATGCGATTAAGATAGGAACAGATAGCGTACCCCGCTCCTGCAATCACCTGTAAGAAAAGAAAAGAAGATTAGGTGCACAGACCTGGAGGCGAGACCGATATTCAGGGGACGCACATAATCGAAAGTATGGCCGGCGGCAATGCTGCTGTCACTAGAGATCTTGGTGGCGGATGCACCGAGGGATATGGCCAGGCCGGTGAGGAGCAACGACGGCGTGAACATCGCCAACATGGGGGTTGCCACAGTAAAAGCAACGGAAGGCGGGTTAAACCCACAGAGGAGTTAAGTAGAAAATCGGCGCGCGGGCGATCGCGTTCCTAAGTGAAAATAGGCGACGTCATTCGAGTCCCTGAAAAAGGAACTATAACATATGGAGGCAGTTACGGCAATTTCGGTGAACGAATTAATCGGCGGCCGGGTGGGCTAACAAGTTTATCCAAGAAGAGTCTGGAGATGAAATTACAACTTAGGGGTCCGTTAGCCGCTCGCGTGGCAAAAAAATTGCGATAGGGGTCCAACATTAATCCAGGGTTGACGTGCATTGGCGAACAACTGCAGACAACTGCGAGGAGAGAAAGAGCAGCTCCCCATGCCAAACTGCAAGAGAGTCAGAGAATTTAGAGTTCACTTTCGCAGTGCCATAAGATTTTCTCAAACATTTCAGATCTTTTTAGTTAGGTGGCAGCAATTGCAGGTTGGACTTGGTGGAAACAGTGAGAGCTGAGTGTGTCTCTTTGAAACAGGTCCTTTAAAAGTAATAAAGTGTAATTGGGGTCAGTGCTCATTAATATTTTGAAGGCCGTTTCACGTATGCGTTGGCACGGCATCATTCCTGTTGAGAGGCTTTTATGGTCTCTTTGGAGATGTCCCTGGACGGTTGCGAGAGTTTGACTCCGAGTTGACTGGGAGGGAAAATATGATCATATGATCATATGAACGACACTGCCACCGGCCCATACGTTAATCCACGCCGCTATCGCCGGTCCGAAGCGGTCGGAATTGCACGTTCTCCGTACCTCAGGCTACCTCAGGCCTTCGGGCGCGTCCTTGCAGCTCATTACCGTTAAACATCCCGCCGCTGCGCTGGATGTTGGCCATCAGTTTCCCCCAATCACCCTGTTGCGTTACCATGTATGGGTACTACTATGTAGTATTGTAGAATTTACGACCACGCAGGTCCACGCTCGCTGGCCAATTTGTATTAGATAAGGATTTCCCCCAGTTTTTCACCAGGTCACACGAGCACGCAGAACGAGCAATATTTTCAGTGCTAGGGTGATTCTTTTACCCGTTGTCAGTTGGGAACACAACCACTGATTGGATCGATGCGAAATCGCATCATTTCCCGTTACGGAGGGCGATGTCTTGGACTGAAGAGGGCGGTGAGGGTGGAACAGAACAATGGGTGGTGGATTGTTGGTCTCTACATACAAAGTACGTTCATATGGTGTCAAAGAGTACATCAGAAAGTCGGCGTCAAGCCATACATAATTAAGGAGTGCTTCAAGCCATAATTAAGCAATGCATCGAGCCATAATTAAGGAATGAACTATATGTTGAGGGCCTATAGAGTCGGGCACCTGGAGCAAGATGGTGAACGGGACGGATACAAATCGAGATCAAGACAGGATCAAGCAGCAGCTTCTAGTCGTACAACAATGGTCCGTCCACGACCGCCCGTCGCTCGGACGCTGGTGAGAGAGATGATTTGAATTTAATTTTCCTTCATCTCCTCATCAATGGTGCCGAAGCCCTGCCATACGCCAGGAGCGTGGTAGCATTCTGTGCTAGGGGATGAGGGGACGGGCGAGGCGGGGGACGTGAATATATCTGCGACCGGCTGGACTGCTAAACGAGAGAGTGGTGGCCGGGCGGGCGCGCACAAAGGCAGCGCAGGCAGGGGAGCAGTAGGGGGCGGCAAAGTGGGCGCAAACAGCAGAGCAGCATGCCGTTTACCTGTCAAAGGCTTCTTTACGGTGCGAAGGCTGATACACGATCATTTAGCAAAGTTCAAAGGAACAAAGCAAAAATATACGTACCGAGAACCAAGGCTTCCACTCCGCATTCGTCCGAGCATGCTCGTGTCCTCGCTGGCAACGTTAAGGCTCCCGCTGCGAGATCTGCTAGGCGTGTTGACGACGACGTTGGCCATGTGCCACGCATTGCCTGCAGCGCGTGCAGGGGACTTTGCAAGCTTCATAGAGCTGACTGGGGACGCAGAAGTGGTGATGCTGGAGCGGCGTTTGCGCAAGGGTGGCCGAGCGCTGGTACTCTTCGAGGTGGAATTATGGGGAACATTATTATACGTGGGGAAGTATGCGAGATCGCCTGAGGCATCGTCCTCTGGCTGCTTGACATCGTCCTCTGGCTGCTGGAAGAGAGCAGGAGCATGGAGGCCCGAGGCAAAGAAGTCGGAGTAGAGGGTGGTCATTGGAAAGCAGGAGAAAGTTCAAGGGTCGTTATGGCTGTTGCTGAAAGGAGACGCCCTATTTCAACCTTCCAAACGCGTACACAAGGTCACACAACTTAGGTAAGCAAAATGTCTTTTGCACTTCCGCCTCTCGCTGCGCTGCCGAACATTGCAGCAGTCACACACGTATCACCCTAGCAGCTGTCGCTTTCGTACGGCGGCGCAATGGTAGCCAGACCAGCAAGACGTTGACCGGGACCACCGGTCCCATTCGTCACTTTTTTTACGGTATAATGCAATTAGCTGCACGCGCAAGCACGGCGAAGTGTCATCGGGGTGCAAAAGTCGCGGTAGTTCCTCTGCGCAACGCAAAATATTGACGAGTGCCTTCCCCGACTCTCATTCTTCTCACCAACCAAAAAACTCCGCCAAGGCAACTGTTGCTACCTGTGTATTTTTTTCATTCGGCGGCAGCGGCGTCAAATATTGTTCTCTAGCGGACTACGTTTGAAATTGAAGCACGCACTCCGTCAATACAAATTTCCGAGTAATTTTCATCCATTTTGACAGCATTTTAGTCTTGCTCGACGCTTGGACCTCGACAGCCTCAACGCTTGGATCCTTTCGCTCGCTTTTGTGCTTGGGCCTCGGAACAATGTTGCGCTTTGGACCTTCGGAACAATTGACACTATGGATTGACTTATAAAACCACTCAGCCATGGCCGCTGCTCTCCATCCCTCACCATGCGTTATCCCGATCTGTGGTTCGAAGATGGCGACATCATTCTGTCTGCAGAAAATGCCCATGCAGAATTGCGCATGTTCTGCGTCCACAAGCGCACCTTGTCCATCCACTCTCCTGTCTTCCTGCGGATATTCAAGCTGCCAGCTATGCTTCCACCCAACGACGATTTTATTGAAGAAATTGATGGTGTTAAAGTAATGAAAGTCAAAGAGCCCTCTATAGACTGGGCCACACTGCTCCGATGTCTATACCATCCACAGTGAGTATGCTCAATTTTTATTGTGCCAGTTCTTATTCGCCTCTTCAGAAACATGCCATTCAAAAAGGAGGAGCCGACCGTCAACGTGGACATGGCTGGATTGCTCCGGGTCTGCAAAAAATACGCATTCAACGAGCTATACGCGACCGCCGTGCACCAGCTCATGTACGAGTGGCCGACTTCCCTCGCGATATTCGACGAGCATGAAACTCGTATCCGCACCCTCGGCATCGCCCACCACGCCGCCGGCGGCCGCATTGACGGCCAGTACCTCGACGACGCCCTCCCCGAGCCCGTAGCCATCATCAAGCTCGCGCAGGAGTTCAACATCCCGTCCCTCCTCCCCGCAGCGTTCTACGCCCTCTCATGCGTGCGCCCCACGGCCAACTACGACACCTTCCACTCCCCGCTCGCGCGCCTCCTCCCCGACGCCGCGCAGCAGCTGACGAACCTCAAGCGCTCCGCGCGCTGGCCGCTCCTAACGTCCGCGGATCTCTTGCGCCTGGCGCGTGGCCAGGACCGCATGCGCTCACCCTCGGCGCTCTTCGCCTTGTTTGACAAGTACTACCCCGAGGCCGTGGCCGCGCGCAAACCCGACTGCACCGCGCGGTACAACAAGTACCTGCGCGCGGTCCGCGACACCACGGCCGAGACGCACGACATCCTCGGCGCGCTGACCTATCTGCGGATCTACGTCACCGATCCCGCCTCCCCGGTCAAGGCGTGCGCCTGCTGCACGAAATGTGTATTAGTTATGATTACGATGCTGCGCCTTACATTCTGGCTCTCACTTCCCGAGTTATTCGGGTTTCCTGAAGTCAAAACCACCAAGTAGTCTATGAACGTTACTTCATCCAGGCCATTACGCCCCAAAATGTACAGTTATTTAATTGGGTATTTAGACTACCTATCGTTGCAACAAAATCGACAGCAGCCGCATCCCTCAAAGCAAGACGTGCAAGCAAGATATGCACTTAAAGATATACATAAAAAGGCACCAACTCACCCAACGAGTCGGAAGCGCACGATCGTCTTCTCGCCCGCAAAGTACGGGTGCGAGTCATCGGGCAGGACGGCGATCTCCAGCTCACCCTGCATGCTCTTCGAGTGTGCGGGGTTCGTGTGCGGGTGGCCCGGCGGCGCGCGGATGGGGAGGTAAACATTGACGAGATGCACGCACGCAAAGCGCGTCACGATCCCGCCGGGCTTACCCAGGATGCTCACCCAGCTCGTCGGGCTGAACTCGAGCCCCCCGGCCTGCGCAACGGCGTCCTTGACGCTGTGCACACCGACCTCCACCTCCGCTTTGCGCGTGACAACGTCGAGGTCGAGCGCAACCACGGAGTACTCCCCGCTGAAGTCAAACATGGCTTGGGCGCCACCGGGCGGCAGCGTGGCGCCCGTCCCGCCGCGCACGAGGAAGTAGTACTCCTGCGCCTGGATGAAGCCACGGAAACGGCTACCAAAGTCCGTGAGCAGCGCGTCGCGGGATTGGTATGCGGGGTATGGTGATACTCGCTTGCGCTTCCGCGGCACCTCTAGTGGCTGGAATCGCAGTCAGAAGGAGGATACTGTACTGGGAAGAAATAGAGCACCTTCTCTGGTGCCGTCGTCTTTGGATTCGACTTTCGCGACTCGAGCTTCGGTTTATTTCGGCTTCCTGTCGGTCTGCCCGTTGGCTTGCGCTGCTGTAACTGCGTATTACGACGCAGGCATTGTTCGCACTCTGAGGCGGATACCTTGGGATCTACGGGCATAAGAGACCCGCAGTCCGCGTACATACAACGCCCAGGCCGTTGAACTGGAGCCTGAAAGAGACATCCGTCATGAAGCCACTATAACGGCTGGAAATGTAAAAGTACTCACGAGAGGAAAGTCCTCCATCTCCTTCTCCGGGTCTTCTACCTTCGCCGGTATCTTCCCCTCCTTCACCAGCGCGCGCTCCGCTTTGCGGCGCTCGCGGCCCCGACAGCCCCCGCACATCTTCCATGAATATTCAGACTCCCCGGGTAAGATATGCTGACAGGCGCGCCCTGCACACAGCCGCGCCTCGTCTACATGCTGCGCCCTCTTCTGCAGCTGCAAGGCTCCCGCAATGCTCCACGTCGTCGTCGCCTCTAGCGCTCGGCGGTTCTCCTCACGCTCCCACTCCTTCCGCTTTGCTTGCGCACGGAATGTCTCTATGGTCGGTCGAGGCGGAGGCGGCGGTGGCGGGGCCATGGCTGTGGCTGACGAGGAATCCTGAGGTGGTGGCGGGGCCGGGATCGGGTAAGCGACCGCGGCATGGCCAGCCGCGAGGCGCGCCAGACGCTCGCGTTGGTACTCGCGGTACAATTTGCGACAGGGGGAGCAGCACTTCCAGCGGTAGAGGGAGAGATCGGGGAGGGGCGCACGGCACCGCGCGATGGTGCAGAAACGCTGCCCCTCAGGTGTACCCGCAGCCGAGGCTGGGGGCGTCGGTAGAGCGGAGGCAGGCTTGGGTTTGGCGGGTGAGGTGTTGGGGGTGCTGGGGGTGCGCGCCGGGATGCGAATCTTGAACGATGGCCGGGGCGGCTCCTGGTCGTCGATTAGTTTTGAAATATGAGATAAACGTGAATCGAAACAGACCACTACTTTCTCAACCTCAGTCCCGTCGTCGGAGTCGGTCAAATCTGTCAGGTCGCTGTCCCAGCCCCCGCCGTCCCAGTCGGCGACCTCCGCCGCCACATCCGTATTCGCACCATCCTTTGGACTACTTTCCACGGACTCTATCGCCCTTCCCTTGCCCTTCTCGTCCACCAGCTGTGGCGAGGGTTTCTCCACCTCGGGTTCAAGCACACCGTTCGTATTTACCAGCGCCTCCACCGCCTTGCCCTTCCCCTTCTTGTCTGCCGATCCCTCGCCAGCCTTCTCCTTCGCCTTTCCTGCCGCGAGTTTCGGAACCTTCAACTTGATGGTGACCCTCGGCTTCTCCTCCTTGCCGCGCTCGGCCCAGCTACCGCGCACGCACGGGAGACACCGTCGCCCCGCGCTTGGCGCCGTCCCGCCGCAACCCTTCGTCGCGCAGGGTATGGCGGGCGGACCCATCGCGGGAACCATCGGCATCGATATGTGCGGCGGCATCGCGTGCATAGAATGCCCAGGGTGCACCGGCATCGCGTGCGGCGAGGCATGAGATAGCGCCGGCGCGTTCGAAGGTACCCTCGTTGGAGTCGGTGCCCACTTGTGCGTCCCACTTCCCTTCGGTGGCGCTTTAGGCCCGCCGTTCACCTTGGCCATTGACGTGGTTCCTTTGACGTTGTTCTTCGCTGGGCCCTTCTGCGCGGGCGCGCCAGGGGGACGTGGTGTACGTCTGGGGAGAGGCATGCGCTGCACGGTCGGCGCAGACGGTGACTGCGAGTGGGAGGGCGTGAGAGGGGTGTATGGCGCTGAGACCAAGGCTCCCGACGACGCAGATGCTCCTACTTCTGTCGAGACGGAAGTTGGGGCGGTTTGTGGCGGGGGAAGTTCGGACGGCTACGAGAAAGAGAGTTATTAGTTTGCTTCCGACAAGACAACAAAACAGATAGGCAGAAAACAAAAAAGTGGGAAAAATAGGCATGGATAGTGAAGCAGAGTGAGACGAGCCTGAATAAATAGAACAATACAGTGGGCGAAATACTGCGGATAGCAGCCTGAAAGACGGCATAAAATAGAAGGTATGGGCGCGAAATTGCCGCCGCTCCAGCTGCGCGCGGTTTTAACACGGCTGACACCAAGATATTTAACAAAGATGCGGGGAAAACACGCCAAAGAGGCGGGCGAGCCTCGGGGACAGTGTGGTGGTAATTGTTGCACGCGAAAGAGCGCCGGGTATGAATAAATAGCAGGGAGTACCCGGATGAAAGGGAAAGAACAAAATGAGCGCACGAACCTCATCGTCTGGGTACGCGAGCTCGAGATCGAGATCCAGGCCCATGTCTTCGTCCAGGTCAGTGGTAGGCGAGCTGGGGACGGGGGCGGCCTAAAGACGTCAGACATGGTCAGTGCTGCAGTCGAAAAGTATAGAGGGAAAAGAAGTTGGAGATATGGCACAAAACCGGCGCGCGGGATATAAGTGACTGGTAAGCCCAAAACACCATAAACGCGCATATCCCGCCCCAAATGAGATGCAAGTCGGGGGAATAGCGCACCTTCATCGGGGCCTCCTCTACGCGCACCGACGCGGCTGAACGCGGAAGTTGCACGATTTCGTACGGGATGAGTTCTCCGCGGGCGTTAAAGTGGGCGGGCGCGCACACAGCCGACTAGCAACCAATATTCCGAAAAGAAAAAGGGAAAAAATAGGTCAGAAATTGGACGAGTCGATGAGGGAATTTGGGATGGACCTCAAAGTCACTATTGGGTCCCGCGCATGCAGAGCAGGCCCAGGTAGGCGGGTGGCCGACCTGACACAGCGCCATCGCCATCGGCGCGCCGGGCAAGACCAGGGCCGTTGCACAGAAAGACGAGCGGAAAGTGCAGGATGGCCAGTGGGACAGGAATCCAAACGAGAAACTCTGAGCGCCAGCGGCGGAAGCGTTGATTTTTTTCTATTTGTTGTTTGGCTCTCATTGGTTTAAATTTGTCAGTTCCACTTTTTTTCACGCAACAACGTACCTCTCGCCACCATCACCACTGCTACAAAACCCGGGATTCCTCAGCCTTGGCCTCGGCGCATTATAGGACCTGGTGGTGGGGAGATGGAGAACACATTCGTGAGTCTTTTTCTTTGAATCGGAGACCGAAAAGTACCACAAAGAAGATGAGATACCGAGACATTTGCACGTCAGTCGGATGGGCGCGCGCTTTTCTGCGTTCGCCGTTAGGACGCCAACCACGCTTTACTGATTTTTTTATTTTTCAATTTTTCTTTCGCGCATCCCGCCGCCATCGATCCCGTACTCATACTTTGACAGAAATGGTCGTTTTTTCCACTTCAAATTTAGCTGGCATCTCCACATTTTTCTCTCTGCTGTACATTAGTCCCTGTAAACACCTGCTGTACCGTAGCGCTACTTGCTGAAGAACGAGAACATGCGAGAGAGAGACAATATGGACCAAACAAAGTCGCTAAATCGGGAAGGCAAATCCTCTTCCGGCGCTCATTAGACGCACGCGTCTCCCTGCCACCCCGACACCCAAAAAAATGGCAAAGAAAAACCAAAAGGCAAAGAAAAAAGCAGCCACGCCCGTGCCTAACACCGCGGTAGACGGGTGCGTCCATGCCGTACAGCTGCTACTATGTCTCAGCCAGCTCCCAGGAATGCGGCAGAGCCCATGCCAGCAGCGAGCACGAGCAGGCCAACCACCCCACCAGCCGAGAAGACACCCTCACCTCCCCCAGAGCCAGAGCCGGAGGAGGACATCCTCATCCGCGCAGAAAAAATAAAGGAGCAGGGTAACATCGCTTTCAAAGCGAAAAGATTCGGCGATGCCGTCGAGTTCTACACAAAGGCCATAGGTGCGTAAGACCGCCTTCGGGCCACCAGCCGCGCTGAACTGCAAACGATCCGACAAGAAATGAATCCCGCCGAGCCCGCGTTCCTCACCAACAGGGCTGCCGCATATATGGGTATCAAGCGCTTCCGCGCTGCGCTCGACGACTGCCAGCTTGCCGCAACCCTCCAGGCTGCCGCACCCTCTGCAAAGACCCTTTTACGGCTCGCACGGTGTCAGTTTGCGCTCGGTTCGACGACCCCCGCGCTCTCCACCCTCCGCGCCGTTATCGCACTCGAGCCCAAGAATGCCCCCGCCCTCCAGCTACAGAGCAAGATCAGTCTTCTCGAGGGTCACCTCAAAAACTTTGAGAACGCAAAAGCGAAGAAGGAGTGGGCACACGCGCGTCTGGCGCTCGACAAGTGCCTCCAGGGCATCGAGGGCGAGGGCGGGGAGATTCCCGTCGAGTGGCGTCTCTGGCGCGTCGAGCTCGAGCTCGCACGCGGAAACATCGAGGCGGCCAACATCGCAGCCAAGTGCGTTACTGTTCGTGCAAACTTTTACTTATTACTCAGCCGATCTTAACAGCGATGCACTGCGATTAAACCCGAGCTCACCGGACGTGCTCACCTCGCGCGGGTTGGTGCTTTTCCTGAGCGGACGACTACCACAAGCCCTGCAGCACGTGCAGTCCGCGCTCCGCGGTGACCCCGGCCACGAGCCCGCCCAACGGTTACGGAAGCGCGTCAAAGACGTCGAGCGACTCAAGGAGGAGGGCAACGCCGCTTTCAAGATGGGCCGTCTCGATGAGGCGATCGAAAAATACGGGGAGGCGCTCGATGTGCGTCTTGCATACACAAAGCATTCTATATCGTTTGCTGACCGTCCCGCAGCGCATCGGCGAGGCTGTGGAGGAGGGCAAGGGCGGCCAGATCCGCGCGACACTGCTATCGAACCGTGCGACGTCGCTGCTCAAGGTGCGCGCGTCGCCTCTCCAATATTTACATCGCCTGACCCTCGATAGCTCAACCGACACGAGGACGCGCTGCGCGACACGGACGCGTCGCTCGAACTCACGCCGACGTCATTCAAGGCGCTGCGCACGCGCGCGCGCATCCACCTGCACTTGGAAAGGTACGACATGGCCATTGCGGATTTCAAGTCCGCGATCCAGCAGGCAGGGACGGACGGTGGTGCGGGCGACGCGGACGTGCGCGCGCTCAAGACGGAGTTGAAGAAGGCGGAGGCGGCGCTGAAGCGCAGCAAGACCAAGGACTACTACAAGATCCTCGGCGTCGCGCGTGACTGCACCGAGCAGGAGATCCGCAAGGGCTACCGGCGCGAGAGTCTCAAGCACCACCCCGACAAGGTGAGCCGCATGATTTAATTTTACATCTTCGTTTTGATGGTGGCTTATCACGCACGACACGTGCAGGGCGGCGACGAGGAAAAGTTCAAGCTCGTGGTCGAGGCGAACGCGGTGCTCTCTGATCCGCAGCGGCGGGAACGGTACGACATGGGCGAGGACGAGGACGGGATGAGTGATGGGTCGGGAATGGGCGGGATGAACGGCATGGACCTCTCAGAGCTCTTTGCCCAGTTCCACGGAGGCGGAGGTGGATTTGGCGGGGGCGGGTTCCCCGGCGGTGGTGGAGGCTTCGGAGGGGGCGGCTTTGGAGGCCATTCACATGGCGGCAGAAGCCACTCATCGTCCCACGGGTTCGGATTCTAGACGGTGGTACATAGTACATACTTATTTCATAATCTTTTGGCTTCATTCTAAGTTCTAAGTGGTCTCTTCAAGTTCTAAGCGGCTCAGCTTCGTCTGCGTTCTAGTGGCCTGAGAGACGCGTCAATATCCCGTTCAATAGCAGTTAAAGAAATAAACACATACCTGCGGGCATCGTATATCTCGATCGGGCTGTGGGATGCGATGACCCCAGCGACGACACGCGGTTTATGGTGCCTTGTCAAAGTCAGTCAATCGTATTGCGGACGTGACTGTGAAGACTTACACCTCATGCGCACGGAGGACGTCCACAGATATTATCGGCATCGAGAATGCGGCCGACGCCAGCGAGAGAACGAGGATGAGGAAGGAGTACATGGTGGGTATGGAGTCTATGTTGGGAGTGGGTATTTGGTGTCGATGCATCGAGGACATGTTTTATCGGGCTCCTGGGGCGAATCAATCGCGCGAGTGTCAGAATCGAACGTGAGTGGCCAGACTGCACTGCAGCACGGGGGAATGCCAGCACGGAGCGTCCGCGTTATATATTACACAGAGTAGCCTATAATCATGATAGTGCTTGAAGGTTACGGTGTTGATGGTAGTGCTGCTCGGTTTCCGGGACGGCGTTTGTGGGCTGGAACGAGCAGGAGAACTGCGGGATGCGGGAACTTCCCTTGGCGTTGTGATGCTACATGTAGGGAAGATTCGCTGGCGGATCTGAAGTGAGATCATCAAATCGGGTGGATAAAATAAGTAAAGATTGATTTTGATTCCAAGAATAAATTTCAACAGCGTCGTTGCTGGGTGCCTTCCTTTTCTAAAAAAAAATCCAGCCAGAGATCGACCAGATTTGTTTTTTTTTTGCTGCGTCGACCGTCGCGATCTTCATGGACTATCTTAGTGAAATTCGCGAATGATATTGATATTCTCTCGTTTCGCCCGGCTCATTTAGCGCATGTGAACCGGCACACTACGCAGGTCGTAGTCCAGGTCCGGGAAGTCAGAATCACTTGCAGTAGAAGGTCAAGTGTCTTGATCGCGGACACTCAAAAGATCGGCAGAGCTTTCTTAGCGTTGGAAGCAGTCTGGCAGCGGTGGCTTGGGTATGTAGAGACCGGTCTAAGTGGGTAGTACCAGCAGAGAAGTCTAGAAATCAGCTACAGCAGCTATTACAGCTTTAGGAGATGAGCGTTCAGTTGAAGGCAGAGCACCGTGACGAAGGCTGTGCTAACTGCTGTTTGATCTAAACCGTTAACGGCTTTGAGCTAATGCCTTCGTCGGAAGAAGACCAGTTTATGATGTGCTGCGCTTTACAGCTCGCTTTCCTACTCCTCCATCCACCTTGAATACTTGAGGAACGAGACTCGACTTTTTTGTTCAAGTCTTGAACCGTCATCTTTCCCCAAGTCATCTCTCGTTTTCACTCGTCGCCTAAATATTGGCTCACTGGTCTACAAAATGGCACATTGGGGATTTGGGGACCGATGGGGTCCCAGCCAGGTCCATAACCATTCTGCTGGCCACAAACCTAATTTATAACTTGTACTGCTAGGTGGATGAGCTGGCCCACGCCTCCCCCACTATGACATTCCCGAAAAGGAAAGCGGCTGTCCGGCGCCATCGTATAGCACCGTGCTGCTCATTCATTGGGCGAATGCTCTAGTGGTTGTGCTGTCCATGGTGAGTGTCACGTGTCCTCTGCATGAGGTCTAGCGTTCGACCCTCGCTGTATATTCTTTTGAACATCTCCGCGAAAGATTTTCGACAAGTTCGTTCTGTTCGGCAAATCCTGACCTCTCTCTCCTTCTCACGGATTCCTCACTTAATTTGCAAAATCCGAAGTGTCAGGACCTCCCGCTTCGACACTAGAAGTCTCAGGTGGATGAAATAAAATAAAACTAAGTTAATAATATGCAATATCGTACAGGTGTACAATGTCTCGACCCATTCCCCAGAAAACTTACAAAAAGCCTATTTCATGAACTTGAGATTTTGCACAAGGCTTGAAAGCGTCCCAAACGCGTCGCTGCGGCTCCCGAAAACAGCTCAAATGGTTACTTTACCCAATTTACCTTATAAAAACTCACGATGATGCATGAGAGTTCTCATGAACAGCTGTATCTGAGTTACTCTTAGACATCCTTCCACATGAAAACTTAGTTTAAGACTGATGTTGAGCGATAGATATGCAAAATCTGTTCTTATGACTTCGTATAACTGATTTGTAAGCACTTTCCTTTTCGGGAATGTCATAGTGGGGGAGGCGTAGGGCTTTTAGGTGGATGCGCGCCGTCCGTACCCCCATTATAACGCCCGTGGCGAGATCATTCCGTACTTCATGGTCTACCGTGTTCCCGTCGCGCCTGTGGACAGACCTGCACAAAAAAAGGACGCTCCAATGAAAGTGCTTCAACGGGCTGTTCCCGATTCTTCTCCTTCCTCCGACACCCATTCCGCCTTGGACAACGATGTCGACTGGGACCTGGAGCTTGAGCTGGGCTACCCCGATGACGAGGTTCGTGACCTTGTCCCTTCTTTCTGCGCGTTCTACAGAATACTTGATGCCGCAATTTCTGGCTTTTTCATATCGTTTTCTGCTTTTAGTAAATTCCGTTAACCAGTTCATATAGCCTCCTGAAGCTGAAAACGCCATGCCGTCACCCTCATCGCCGTCATCGGGACTCTCCGCCTCTCCAACGTCATATACCCCGCCGTTGCACTCCCACTCGCAGGCCTCCTCTTCCTCTCCGCCAGCTGCTAACGTGGCCCTCTCCCCAATAGAATGGGAGCTGTTACCACCAGAATCTGGAAAGTGGCGGTGAGTCTTTGAGTAACTCAAAATGAAGAAAAGGCGCTGAAATATGGCGAACGTAGCAACCACTATAAAAATCGAGATCGCAAGTTTTTCCCAAACATGTTCCCGCAACCACTAACTCATCTCCTCCAGCGGAAATATCGGGCGCATGGTTGTCGCATGAACTGCTTGGCCGAAAGATAGATATTGTTGTGGATATGAGCGGCGTTATTCCGCCCGTTCTCTTGCGCGGACTCGCGAAGAAAGCATGGGGGTACGACAAGCAAGACGGATATGTTGTTCTTGAGGCGCGCGATATTCTCAAACACGGGCGAATCAAGACTACGCTTCATGACGGCCGGGTTCTCCGCTTCCCTCCTTCGTGCTTACGCCCACAAAGAACGATACCAGGACAAGGTGGCGGCACAGAATCAATTTGTTCGGCCAAGACACGAGTGGTAGTCATTGGACCAGACGTTAACGGTGGCATAAAGAAGGGAGATATGTTGCTAGGGCAATATGCTGAGACCATGCCCGACGAACCGCACAACTTTGGGCCCCGTGTAGTCAAGGTCAAGTTCGCGAACCATTTTCTTCTGGGTCCACAGAAGCCTGGCTACTTCCCCATCCGTTCTTTGTGTCGTTCCCTCAACGTGTACACGCCGGGTGGGCCTGCTCAGACTGACTTTTCGTAGTATTTCATGCGTGGTATCATTCTTGCTACTACAGTTCCGTATTCGCACACTTGACCGAGATCGGAAGATTCATTATGTATACCTATCTGTATTACTCACCCAGCTGTATGATTGTTCTGTTTTATAATTAGGTTTGAGCGCTTCTCACAGACTCTATCCAGCAATTAAACAGTTGACGAGTTTCCAACGAGTCTCAATCATCAATGCGAATGCCAGGCGCGATCACGTGATCTGTCAAGTACGCGCTGCGAACCCGATATTTCGTGTGCCTGGGTGTTTTGGAGAGTATGAAGCAGCGGTTGCAAATTCCAAAGCATCGTGTTGCACAAAACAAGTAAACAAAGTACATCCTGAATATATTTTAACGTGCATTGGTCAGTCCTCCGCAAACGCAGAAAACCTTGGCCCAGGGCCCACGTCGAGGGTGCACGAGGAGGTTCACTCCTTCCCTGGGGTCCTCTTCGACGACATGAATAAGCAAGCGCAACAAATAAATCTCGCAGCCCAACCAAAATCTCGCCAGCACCTCTATCCGTCCCGTCGAAGCCGACAAGTCGCACGATCCGTAGCAGATTCTCCGGTAGGTACCAGTCCGAACACCCTCCACCGCGATCTAGTCCATCATCTCGCTTTCACGATCAGGAGTGTCGATGCCTCTCCGCCGTAGCGGGCCATGTGCTGGATCATGGAAGTGTCAAGCGCCCCCCAGTACCTCCATCGAAATCTGTGGCGAGCGAGGATCATATGCTGAAACAGTACCCTTCCATACCGCCATGACCCGCGAGAGGGAGACACCCGCCATTCCAGCAGAGAGGGAGGGGCACAGCCGACTCGCGCAATACGAAGGCCACCACAAGGCCTCACTTCACCTCTCGCTCCAAGCCGAAGCGAGACCAAGGAGAAGGAAATCTGAGGTGTTCGTACTGCCAGAAGGCGCTCTCTGCTGGTAGCCAACGGGGCACGAACAGTCGCGGGTTGGACTCGGATCGAGTTGCTCAGCCTTCACCGTGGTGTATGAGCGTCCCCGGAAGACCTGGGGAAGAAACAAATGAGCGAAAGGAACGACATCGGGCGCAGGACTCGAAAGTGAAGCTCACCAGAAGAAAGATGAACATGTAACGCACAATCCATAGCAGATTCTCCGGCAGATACTAGTCCGAGCGCCCTCCACTGCGATCTAGTCCATCATCTCGCTTTCACGATCAGGAGTGTCGATGCCTCTCCGCCGCAGCGGGCCATGTGCTGGATCATGGAAGTGTCAAGCGCCCCCTAGTACCTCCATCGAAATCTGTGGCGGGCGAGGATCAGAAGTTGAAATGGACACCTCCCTACTGACACGGCCCGCGGGAGACAGTGACTCGTCGCTTCAGCAAGGAGGAATGCGCGGCCAACTCGCGCAGCATGAGGGATATTGCAGTGTCTCACTCTACCTATCGCTCCACCCAGTTTCCCACGAAACCAACGAGGAGGAGACCTGCAGCACCTCATACCGCCAGAAGGCGCTCCCTGCTGATAACCGACGAGGCCACCCATCACAGACGGTAGTCGGATCGGGCCATTCAGTCGTCACCGTGCTGGTAGAGAACGGTGGATGATCGGCATTCGAGAGCTGCGCTGAGAAACAGATTAACATCCGGATTCGAGCAAATGTATGGAGGAAATTAGCGCACCGAGTATGAGCAGACACGCGGAGGAGATCCCCCCCACACGCCTAGGGCTCTCGCAGACGGGTAGCCGTGTACAACAAGACCCACCATTATAGGGAACGCACCGTAGCCAAACCTCAACGGAGGAGTGTGGGCGGGAGATCGAGTCAGGTGTACGCGCTGTGGGAACAGGAGCGAGCGGGAACTGTAATGAGCACTCACCTGAAAGCCATAAGCGCTATGGGAGAAAGGATGAGTTAGCGTGGAGGAAGGGAGAACGGGAAAAGGCCTACGAACGAATGGGAGATTGTTGTGGTTGAGAGCAAGAGAGGTATGGCGGTGGCTGACAGTCACACTCCGAATTTATGCAACTGTGACTTCCGCGGAACTTGAGTTCAAGCCGGGGAAATGGACGAATTCTAATCCACTTTTGGTGTCCAAAGGCACGAAGCCTATAGTACCGCACGTCGGCGCAACATGGATGAGCAGATTCAAGAGCGCGTTATTGAGACGTGTTTGGATCCAAGCTCTTTGTCGGCGATGGCATCACTGTCGACCTTAGTGTCGCAGATAGTCGCAGTAAGTGGTGGAGTGCAAAGTGGGGTCGTGTTTGGGGGTTGCCTGATGGACGTGATGGGGGCCATCAGAGGGACGCAATGCACCACGCACCTCGATCCAACCGCGAAGGGCGTGCAGACAGCCCGGCCTCCCTACTCGTCGCACAACGATCCAGCCGCGAACTGCACACCCAGCCTCCCTCCTCGTCGCACACGGATTCAACCGCGAAGCCTCCGCACCCCGATCCAGCCGCGACCTCGTTCACAAAACCTCACAGTCCGTCGCGTCTAGATCCAGGTGCGTCTCCTTTTTTCCCCGCTCCTTTTTTTCAAAACTCACCCTCCAATCCGCCTGCGTTTCGCAGCCGGATTCCACCGCGACCGAGCTCCCCGGCAACGCGGCCCGACTCAAGCACCCGATTAGGCGCCAAATTCTCGGCCTAATCAGGACGCGCTACTCTTCTCCTACCACCACCATCCCCACCCATCCGCCTTCCCTCGCCCTCAGACTCTCCAAGCCACCCTCTCCACCTCTCCCCTCTCCCTCCCGGCTCCCACCGCCCCACAAACGGCGCAGCAACGCAACGCGCGGGCGGCATAGGTGCCGTCCGCGCTCAAATCCGCACTGGGTGCTTCAAAAGCACCCAGTGCTCGCTCGCTCTGCAGAGCGGAGGGTTGGCACGTGCCAATCCTCCGCTTGTTTCTCTTTCTCTCCCCTACCACCACCTTGCGACCACGCGTGAGCTGCACAATCGCGGCTCCGCGTCCACTTCCCTCCCGTGCACGCCCCGTACCCAGCAGCCACCGTCGATATTGGCGGGCGGGCTTCGGGCGTCGTTGCACCCCCGACGTCGGCGTTAATCGTTGTCGTCGACGTCGGGGGCGCGCTCGAGCCGCGCAATCGCGACTCGGCGCCGTTTTACCTCGCGCGCAACCCGCCTCTTGCCCCCGGCTCGTGCCCGGGCTGGCTTTGCGACCCAACGCCGACCACCACCCCGCTTCCGTCGCCTCCTGCGCCGTCCGGCGTCGTCGTCGTCGATTGGCGGCGCTTTCGGCCACCCCGTACCCGCACCCGTACCCGCACCCGCCCGCTGCTGCCGCTCTGCGCACGGGCACCACCTCGCAACCCACCACCGCCCTCGCCGCTACCCGCCGCTGCCGTCCGGCGTCGGCGTCGTCGGGCGGCGGCGCTTTCGTCTGCCCACGCCCCCGCACCCGCCCGCTTTCGGTTGCCACGCCCCCGTACCCGCCCGCTGCTGCCGCTTTGCGCACGGGCGGCACCTTGCGACCCACCACCGCCGTCGCGGATACCCGCCGCTGCCGTTCGGCGTCGGGCGGCGGCGCTTTCGTCTGCCCACGCCCCCGTACCCGCGGGGTCACGGCCGAGCTGCGCAATCTAGTTCGCTTGCGTTTCCGCTCGCGCACGCCCCAGCTCCCCTCCCTGCGCACGCATGGGCTCACCAAAATTGTACAAACAGTCTTTTTAACTACCTACATTACATTTTTGCGTACTTCGTAGGTAGATTGTGATATTAGAAAGAAATTGAAAGCAATACGAAAGCATGTGTGCGACGAAATAGGACTGTAAGCAAGTGAGGCAAGTGGATAGTGAGGCAAGTGGATGTGACAGCAAATGGATAATGAAGCAGCGCGATATCTCTGTACGTTGCGATCGTCGTTAGCCAGAGACGCAAGGAAAGACGAGCAGAAAACGCACCTCTCAGTCACGGTCCTTGTAGACCTCTCCATCCATATAAAACCCGTTCCCCGCCGCATTGGCATTCGCGTTCGCCGGGGGTGGCGCCGTTGGCATTGGTATTCGCGGGCGCAGGCGCGCCACCGTTGGCGTTGGCGGCCGCGCCGACGTTGGTGCTCGTGGATGCGACAGCGTTGGCGCTCGTAGATGCGCCAGCGTTGGCGTTGGAAGCGGCGTTGGACGCGGCGCTGCTGTTGGCGCTCGTGGACATAGCGTTGGCGTTGGACGCCGCGTTGGCGTTCGCACTCGGGGGGTTAGAAGCCGGGGTGGGGTTCGCGTTCGGGGGCGCGGTGAAGACAAAATAGAGGTCGCGGTCGGCGTATAGCTCGCCGTCCATGTAGAATCCGTTGAAGGGGGTGTTGTTGGCGTTGTTGCCGTTGTTGCCGTTGAACGACATCTGGGGCAAAAGCCACTCAGTCAAGCATCAAAGAGGACTGATTGAATGAAACATACCTTATGGGATGGCTTTATGGTGATTTCAGCTTGCTGGGGTTGGATTGTGGCAGAGAGTAACGGGATAGTGATCGATGGTGTGGCAGGAGGGAAGAGACGCAATGTTTGCGTGTGTGTTCGTGCGTATGTTACTGCGGCCTTGTGAGATCACTGCTACGTCGATACCACAAGAGGTGCTCTGCACGCTCTGCACTCTTCACCCGCGTCGCGGCGGTACGTTGCTTGTCGGGTGCTTGTGTGGTGAGCTCCCTTCCCTTTTAAAATCAGTAACCGTTAGACGGTCCCATGGGATCGTACTGATGAATCTGCGGAGCCTTCGGTGGTCCTTTGATCTTATTAACCTGTTTTCTAGATGCTTTGGAGAAAATTGTTGTTGGGCAGTTTAGAACCCCAATCAAATCAGTAAGCGTTAGACGGTCCCATGGGATCGTACTGAT
This sequence comes from Mycena crocata, assembly GCA_029281795.1. Classification (NCBI taxonomy): domain Eukaryota; kingdom Fungi; phylum Basidiomycota; class Agaricomycetes; order Agaricales; family Mycenaceae; genus Mycena; species Mycena crocata. The sequence goes on along the minus strand of JARJCP010000135.1, from coordinate 2,652 downwards.
GAATCTGCGGAGCCTTCGGTGGTCTTTTGATCTTATTAGCTTGTTTTCTAGATGCTTTGGTGAAAATTGTTGTTGGGCGGTTTAAAACCCCATATCCGTTCTAGTTTGCGTAATTACTGGTATATATATATCATTCAACTTCAAACGCACCGATTCGATATTTTAAAAACTTACCAGCACTCTTCCCTGCAGATATTCCTATTCCGACTGGCAGAGGTTAGTGGCCCAAAGAGGGAATGATGACTTCCCATCAATATGTAGGTGCCGTGGATCTGCTTCCGCCGGCGATCATGATCGAGACCTAGATCCGTAATGCAATCACGGCTATTCAGCTTACAAGGATATCGATAAAACAAAAGCTACCTGCGCCTTGCCATACCGCCCTGCATCACCCAGGAGCAGGCTGTTCAGGATTCTCTTCTCTTCGCTCCGCTTCGTCATATACGGATGTCTCGTTCATCAATTTGGGAATTTTCCATCTCCGGAATGGTTGATAAATTGTCTTTTGAATTGAAGCGATTGTCGCACCATCCAAAAAAAATCGGGTGGGACCGTGACGTGGACACTGGGTGGGAATAGTACAGTATTGGCACCAATGCCCGTTTCGAATTCGGAAGTAGAGGGTACGATTCTGACGCTCTTCTGATGACCAGTCGTAGTGCAGCGATATAGGAAGTCGTCCAGAGAAAGGGACACTGGCGGAGTCGAGTACATTGTTGGGAAGGGCAAGGGCAAGAGTGGCATTTTGGTCAGGTGTGACAAATCAACTACACAGCCACCGCATGACCACTTGCTTCGCGGCCGAAACGCGTGCGTCCCCGCTTTTTTCGCGAGCTGACCCTTTTTCGCAGCCAGATTCGACCGCAAATCTATGCCTTGTCCATGAGCATCTTCGCGTGCGAATCCGCGTGCGTCCGAATCTTTTTCGCAGCCAGATCCCACCGCGAGCTGACCTTTTTCGCACCCAGATTCCACCGCAAACCCTATGCCTTATATGGACCATGACCATTTTTCTTTTTCGCAGCTCGATCCCGCCGCGAGCCGACCTTTTTCCGCAGCCACCTCCCACCGCGAAGTCCTGTCGTTTCCGTTCCCTTGTTCGCGGCCGAATCCGCGTGCGTCCAAATATTTTTCGCAGCCAGATCCCACCGCGAGCTGACCTTTTTCGCACCCAGATTCCACCGGTTACCTATGCCTTGTATGGACCATGACCATTTTTCTTTTCCGCAGCCAGCTCCCACCGCGAAGTCATGTCGTTTTTGTTCCCTTGTTCGCGGCCGAATCCGCGTGCGTCCAAATATTTTTCGCAGCCAGATCCCACCGCGAGCTGACCTTTTTCGCACCCAGATTCCACCGGTTACCTATGCCTTATATGGACCATGACCATTTTTCTTTTCCGCAGCCAGCTCCCACCGCAAAGTCATGTCGTTTCCGTTCCCTTGTTCGCGGCCGAATCCGCGTGCGTCCAAATATTTTTCGCAGCCAGATCCCACCGCGAGCTGACCTTTTTCGCACCCAGATTCCACCGGTTACCTATGCCTTATATGGACCATGACCATTTTTCTTTTTCGCAGCTCGATCCCGCCGCGAGCCGACCTTTTTCCGCAGCCAGCTCCCACCGCGAAGTCATGTCGTTTCCGTTCCCTTGTTCGCGGCCGAATCCGCGTGCGTCCAAATATTTGTCGCAGCCAGATCCCACCGCGACATCGTCTAGTTTCCCTTCTCTTTTTCGCGGCCGAATCAGCGTGCGTCGAAATCCTTTTCGCAGCCAGATCCCGCCGCGAGCTGACCCTTTCTCGCAGCCAGATCCTACCGCGAGATCGTCTCATTTCAGTGCTCTTTTTCGCGGCCAAGTTCGCGTGCGCCCAAATTTTTCTCGCAGCTCGATCCCACCGCGAAGCCGTCGCACCCGGATCCCCCTGCGAAATTGTGCCATTTAGGTGCTCTTTTTCGCAGCCGGATCCCGCCGCGAGCTGACCCTTTCTCGCAGCCAGATCCTACCGCGAGATCGTCTCATTTCAGTGCTCTTTTTCGCGGCCAAGTTCGCGTGCGCCCAAATTTTTCTCGCAGCTCGATCCCACCGCGAAGCGCACCCGGATCCCCCTGCGAAATTGTGCCATTTAGGTGCTCTTTTTCGCAGCCGGATCCCGCCGCGAGCTGACCCTTTCTCGCAGCCAGATCCCACCGCGAAATTATGTGCTTTTCACTGCGCAACCTTTCTTCGCGGCCGGATTCCGCTGCGAGCTGCCGCTTTAGTAATACTAATACGCGCGCTTGCGGTCACATGATTAACGATCAGTTGAAAACAACTCTATCATGGCCTCAGCCTCATTCACAGCGATAGACAGACTTTGCGATGACGCCGATACTCGCGCCAAAGCCTACCACATCCTGTCGGCTGCCCGGGCTGCCACTCCCTATGACGCAGGCTTAGACTTGGGCGCCCACCAGACTGCAATGGAAGCTGTCTGCGCATTCCTTGCGTCTCAAAGGTGTGTTACGTCGTCGGGCCGACTGCTTCTTTCCCACAACTTGAAAGGCAGCCTCAAGAACAACACCGTTACGCTTCAGGCTGCACAAACCACCTCTTGCCAGTCCCTGACCGAATTCAAGACGCTCCGAAATGAGGTCGCCCGAGCCCTTCAGGTCCAA